>LPNX010245244.1:645650-859591 GCA_001517045.1 Pseudotsuga menziesii
GTTCATTCCTATCACAGGTATTATGTCTAAACTGGCATATAGGTTAGGATTTCACATTTGCTCGCACTTATGCATTGCCTTATGGCCGTTCCATCTTAACCTTAGGTATGAACCCATTCCATGGTATCACGAAACCTTCATGCTGCTGTTAGAAGTGGTACTATGTTAATGGTAGAGCTTTCCTATACATGGGTGTCCTAGTTAGCTCCCCTTTGCATTTGGTGCCCATGCCGTGAGTCCTCTCTTAGGTCCGGGAGTCTGTTGTATAGTATTGCCATGACATTTTGCAAGAGCCTCATACTCCTCTTGATCTTATGCTGGCCATGATCCCCTGGACTCCCTTGTATCAAGTTGTGGATGCATTATCATGAGCTTTTCCTTTCTTATTGAGCTTTATGCCGGCTCCCCTGACATTGTGTTTCAGCCATATAGCCCGAGATTGTCTCATGTCTAGCCATGCAGAGCCTTTCTTTATATCCTTCGCAGCTTGATTCCCTTTTTACCGGGAGGGGATTTTCCCCCGAGTGTCGATGTCCTACACATGTATCCTTGCATTGAGCATAGGTATGTTCCATTGCTTGGAACTAGTTTGTTTGCCCTAATGACACTCGTCTCCTCCTAGTTTGTAACTATAAAGCTAGTTTATTCTTTTTTCAAGCTTTTCAAATAACTGAAAAAGACCAAAAAAATCAAAAAACCAAAAAGCCGGATAAGAAAAGATATTATCTTTGGCAGCTGTCGAGTCGTGTCGCCTTTGAATAGAGCACTGTATATCACATCCATTGGTTGGGTTATAGTTTGACTTTAGGATATGTACTCATTTATCTGAGTTTATCTCCACCAATTGGTTAAGCTTCCAGTCCCTATGGAGCCTCTATTGATGCCTCCACGTCATAGAGATGTCCCAGTTTGTATATCGAGTCTATGCTGCCTTCATTCAGTCACCATACGCCGTTATGCTCTTGTTTGAAGGAAGTTGAAACCTGAGTCGGCCATTCCTCAGTTATCTTGACTTTGCATGTCGGCCATTCCTGGTACAGTTCCTGGTTCGTGCACCTTATGATTGAGTCCTTCCACATTATACAGCCTTACTGAGTACCTCGTGTTGGATGATGGGGGATGCCCTAATGCCCTCCTTCCAGCGGATTTCATCCCATCGACTTCAGATCATTTATTCTGGGATTGGAGTCTAGAGTCATTTTGAGTGCCTTGAGACTTGCAGTCATCAGTGGTAGGTTCTCTCGCCATCGACAGTTTTGGGAATACATCAATGTCTCCTGATCAATGGATTCTCTCAAGTGTTCGACCTCAACACATTTATTCACACTTGTTAGTTTGCACTCTAGTACCTTGATTCCCATTTTCATTATTGGTGGGTGATCTCGCGTCTGTTAACGGTATACATCAATGACCAGTAATCAGACGATGGACTACTATGTTCGACCTCGACACCTCTATTCGCATAGTATGACATGTACTCGTAGCGGTGTGTGTTGAAGACCTTCCAGATTGGTGGCATCCATTATATGCTACCTCCTTGATCGTGCCAGTGTTCATGAGATTTCAGCTCTCGTGACTTGTTCCAGTATATGTCAGACATTTCCAGCCACTATGGAGATCTTGATCTATTGTATATCTTTAGCCTTTGTGAAGGTCATGGTCCTTTGTATATCTTCATCATGGAGATTCTGATCTATGTATATTGTACGTGGCGATGACCACATATGTGTTATCATGTTTCATGCCTATCATGGCCATTGTACTCTTATGTATCCGGGACTGCTATATGTATTTGCAGTTATATGTAGAGTTGTATTATGGTACTATGCTGATTGGGTGGTTGGTCTTCCATTTGGGTACCTTCATCACTTCACTTCTGGGATGGACTTATAATGTATTTCGGCCATTGTATAACCCTTCTGATCTCATACATTAGGGGGCATCTGTTATAGCGGATTTCACCACACTAGGTGAATCACACATTGTATAGCCTTCCCCTGTCCCACTATAGACTCATTAGCCCCTATGGACCACTTTTTGTCTTTTGATGTGTCCTTGATCATCCCTAAAAACATAAGAAAAGTGATATACGTGGCTTTTTCCCCGATAACCGCGTACATACGCGGATATTCCCTCTATAGTCGCGTACATCGGGATGTGTACATAATCCAAATCCTTTTGGAGTGTTCCTTGACTTGGATCCGACTCATATGAATCCTGGCCTTCCATATGCCTTGAGATCGCATGGATTCGACCTTTCAGTATCCCTTTGAAAATCTATATAAGGAACCCATTGAGACATTGAAAGCATAAGAGAGAATTGAGAGTAACGAAACTATAGTCCATTGTTGCCAGAACTTATGCTTGAGTTTGCATCCCTTTGTCCCTTGGAGCACTGTTGTGTTCTTCCCAAGCTTTCCTTTTGCTAGTGAGCTTGCTATCTGAGTGATGGAGGATTGAGGTGGTGGAGGCCCAAGTGGGGGATTCAGTTTCTCCGGTTCATAGACTTGCCGTCAGAGGTTGTCACTTGTAATCTCTAATTCATATTAATAGAAATATCTTTTCCTGTCCAGTAATGTGTATTTGAATTAATATTGTATCCATTGGACTATGTCAAATGCTTATGCATTATTGATTATATATGCTAGAATAGATCTAACACCATGAAATATAGTATGCTTGTATTGTTTACTTATTGTTGAGGAAGTATTACATCAATTCAAGATGAATATTGGAAATCTCAACGGGGATCTACTTCAACCGTCTAGAATAAGGTACGAGGTTCGATCCTTTAGTGTTAGATGTTTATATTTCTATTGCATATTGGGAAAGATTGATTTCTGGAGTCTAGTTGTCTGTTGTGGTACCCCAAGCCATAGGAATTTCTCTCCGTAACAATTACTGTGATTCTTATGATGAAGGATGAATAAATATGCACATGAATGGAGAATGTGATGCATTCTGCTTATGAGTAATGTCATTTTTTAGATATGTTTTTCCCACTGGTAGATATGCTATAATGATAAATGCATGATGCGACATGATGAAAGGTTTTGTTTATGATCAAGAAAGTAGATTATATCTATAAGTTAAGTTGATGAATCTCTGATGCCCCTATCCTCCTCTATATTGTGGAAACTTGGTTTAGACAGCTCTCCCTCAAACATCTTAGGTGAGACCTCATCCGCTCTGCGGGTGTTGCTGGAGAGGGTAAAACCTATCTGGGTCGATGCTCAGGGAGATCACGACATGTTGAACGTCAATAGAGTGGATCCCTTGTCAACTGGGTTTGTTGGTCGGGATTGCGCCATCATGAAACATGATGCAGGAGCAATATATTTGGCCTCTGCTATGGGAGTGAAATGGAAGATTTTTTTTACATAACCATGAAACCCAAAATTTCTTAAGAAGAATGCTGCTCCAATGGTACTTTTTCAATCACCAACACTCCCTGCCCAATCTGCATCAGTAAATGCTTTTAAAATAATTTCTTGAATCTTTGGGTACCACAACACATACTCCATAGTACCTTTCAAATATTTGAAAATTCTTTTTGCTGCAGTTACATGTGTTTCGTTGGGGCTTGACTGGAACCTAGAAACCAAACCTACAACGTGCATCACATCTGGTCCTGTAGCTGTCACATACAGCAAGCTTCCTATCATGGATATGTACATGGTATGATCCACTTCCAGAGATTCATTGTCCTTTCTTAATTTACACCCTATGATCATAGGAGTACTAACAAGTTTGGAGTCTTCCATCTTAAATCTTTTAATCAGGTCTTCGATGTACTTATTTTGAGAGATAAATATTCCTTTGTCTGTTTGGTAAAATTTCAACCACAAGAAGAATGTTAGTTCGCCCAACATTGACATTTTAAATTAATTCTTCATTTCAGAAGCAAAGTTTATAGTTAGTGTTTGTAAATTGCTTCCAAATATGATGTCATCTACACAAACAACAACAATTACCATATTTTCATCTTCGATTTTTAAGTAGAGCTTACTTTCAGTGACCCCTCTCTTAAAGCCTTGTTGTTTTAAATAGTTGTCTAGCCTCGGAAACTAGGCCCTTGGAGCTTGTTTGAGACCATAGAGTTCCCTTTTTAGTTTGCAAACATAGTCTCTATTTTCTAATAATAGGAAACCTTTATGTTGTTCAATATAAACCTCTTCTTCTATTTTTCCATTAAAAAACGCAGACTTAACATCCATTTGATACACTTTAAATTGTTTATTGCATGAGAGTGCTAAAAACATTATGATTTCTTCAAGTCTTTCCATAGGAGCATAAGTTTCTTCAAAATCAATCCCTTCTACCTAAGCATACCCTTTACATACTAATCTATCCTTGTTCCTTATCACTTGACCATCCTGGTTGAATTTATTCTTGAAAACCCATTTGGTCCCTATAACATTCTTATCTTTAGGTCTTGGAACAAGTTCTCAGGTCTCATTTTTCTCAATCTGATCTAATTATTCATTCATGGATTTGACCCATTCATTATTCTTTCTTTCTTCTGTAAAATTATTTGGTTCAAATATTGAGAGTATGGCTTGTTCATTAAATGTTAGTTGTCTCTTTGTACTGACTCCAAATTTTTTATCACCTACGATCTATGTTTCTATATGATTCTTTTGTATCATTCTAGATGGAGTTTTTGTATTGGGTCTTGGGGAGTGTTCTTCACTTTCCTATGTATCTTCCTTTTCTATTCCTTCTTCTTCATGATGATTACTTTCGTCCTCTTGCAACTCTTCCTTTTCTTCATTATTTGTATTTTCAACATTGCCATGCCTTCTTTCTCTTCTTGGTTTTATATCATCTACTCTTACATCTGCACTTTCTAAAATATTGTGTAACCTTTTACTGTAACATCTATATGCCTTCTTGGTGGATGAATATCCTAGAAATATTCCTTCATCAATCCTAGAGCCAAACTTGCCGAGGTCATCCTCATTCCTTTTAATGTAACAATTACTGCCAAATACTTTGAAATATTTGACTGAGGTTTGTCGTCCATACCGTAGTTCATAAGGAGTATTGTCCTTATTCACTCTGAGTTGTCCTCTATTAATTATATACATAGCTATGTATACTTCTTCTTTCCAATATGAATCTAACAACTTTGCTTCATTAAGAGTTGTTCTTACAGCTTCTTGGTCTGTTCTATTTTTTCTTTCAACAACACCATTATGTTGAGGAGTCTTTACACCTGAGGATTCTCTCTTAATTCCATGTGTCTCAAAAAACTCATTGAACTCATTTCAAGTAAAATTTCCCCATTATCAGATCTAAGACATTTGATTTCCATATGTGTCTCATTTTTCAACCATTTCCTTGAAGATTTTGAATTTCTCAAAAGCTTCTGATTTTCCTTGAGAAATGTCACCCAAGTCATTCGTGTCTAATCATCAATGAGAAACATGAAATAATATTCTCCTTGTAGGATTTTAGTTCTTTTTGGTACACAAAGATCTCTATGCACTATTTCCAGAGGATGTGAAGTCATATGTTCTTCTGTTTTAAAACTAGCTCTAGTTTGCTTCCCATGTTGACAATGTATACAAACTGAATTTAGGGGTTTTACAATTTTAGGCAAGTCTCTTACAGCTTCATTCTTACTTATTTTGACAATATTTTCAAAATTTAAATGTCCCATCCTCATGTGCCATAACCAACTTTTATCAATCATACTTAAGTGACCTTGATTTTCATTTTTTACCAACAACTCTTCCTGAGTCCTTTTTCCTGATCTCACATTTCTCTGAGTAAAAAATATAGATGTGCCCTTAATCACATGTTTGACTTACACTGAGAAGATTAGGCTTGATATTTTCTACTGGTAATACATTTTCTGCTTTGATCTTGTTATTGACAACAATTGTTCCTTTGTCAATTATCTTGGAAGACAAATTGTCTCCAAAAGTGACTTTATCCTTATTATCTTTTAGTGTTATGAATTTGTTTGGGTCACTAGTCATATGTTTTGAACACCCACTGTCCAAGTTCCATAGGTTTTAATTTTCTGTTGCACATAGAGAAATCATGGAACTTTACTTTTCTTCCTTTTCCCTCCAATACTTCTTTTGTTTTGTGTCTTGAGACTTAATTGCAATAGTTTTCCTTGTAGGAGTCATTAGTTTATGATATCTTTCCATATGTCCATTGTTATTACATTTGTAACACTCTATGTCATATTTTTTAATAAGTGTAAAAAGATTATGATTTCCTTTTGGTTTATTTATTGATGACTTCTTCTTGTATTCAGGAACCTTCCCATAAGCTCTACAATTTAAGGTTTTATGACCAAAGTTATTACAAGAGTAACTATGACCTAAAAATATCTAGAGATGTCTATTTGGTCTCTTGGGAACCATATTATTTTTTTATTATCTTGAGAGTTTGGGGAAGCTTTCTTGCTCTCTTCTTTTTTAACTAGACTCTTTAGTGCTTCAGCATAAATTTTCTTGTTTTTTCTTTGATTAGTGAAAGAGAAACATTCTGGTTTCTTTTCTTTGTTAAAACCCTATCCATGCCTATCACTTTATGCTCTTTTTCTATCTAGGATGTCATCTAGAATCCTTGAGCTATTCTCAAACTTTGATTTGATAGATCCTTCATCAATACTTTTCTTGAATTGTATGATCTCTTCTTCAAGTATCTCAAATTCTTGTATTCTTCTTTTGAGATACATGTTTAGCTCCTCCTCAATCCTTTTGGAATCCATAAGTTGAGATTCCAAGTCACTAATGATATGAATTGACAGTTTGTTCTTTTTCCTGCATTTCTCATGTTCTTCAAGACGGCTAACAAGTTCAACTCTTAAGTTTACTTCTCCTTCTACATCCGAGTCACTATTTGAAGCTTGAGTATCAAGACCCATGAATATAATTTTAGTTTCCTCATCTTCACTTGTATCTGCATCTTCACTATATTCCATGGTGTAGACAATTTTCTTTTTCTCATAGGACTTCTTGTTTCCTATTTTACCCTTTTTGAATTTTGAGGTTTCTCTCTCATCACTATCATCTTGTTTAGGGTAAGTACATTTTGAAGCAAAATGTCCAATACTTACACAATTAAAACATTTTAGAGGTAACTTTCCTTTATATTTTCTAGTACCCTTCTCAAGTTTTTTAATAAAAGGAGCTTCCTCATCATCTAGGTTCTTTGATTGATTTTTTGATGAGGCTTTAATTGTTGCTTCTTTTCTTTAGGATTCAATTAGTCTAGTTCTCATCTCATATGCAGTGATGATTCCATGTATTTCATCTACTGCCACAAGGTCAAGATCATCATGCTCTTCTAGGGTGGATACTTTTGAGTCATAATTCATTGGCAATGTTCTTAGTACCTTATCAACTACTTCTCTTTCCTTTAATTTTCCTCCATGACCTCTAATAGCATTTACAACTTCATAAAATCTTAGAAGGTACTCTCCAATGTTTTCTTCTTCTTTCATTTTTAGGCTCTCAAACTGTCATCTATATGTTTAAATCTTGGATGCTTTTCCCTTGGATTCACCTTCATAGATAGTATTTAACTTATTCCAGGATTGTTTGGCAGTTTGAATTGCATGACTTTTAGAAATATAGTGTTTGTCAATCCACTCAAGATGGAATTTAATGCTTGTGAACTACCCTCATATTTCCCTAGCTCCATACTGTCTATAGGTGCTTGGTCATCTATTTTATACTCTTTCTCAGTTGCTAACCAAACCTTTCATCCAAGGGACATCAGATGGCACTTCATCCTCACACTCCAGTATGCATAATTTTCTCCTGTGAATAATGGAGTTCTGTTGGTGACTAAGCCTTCTTGTTGATTCATAGTGGTTTTTAAATAGGATATACCTTCAATTGGTTAATATGTAGTGAAGGAACCCGCTCTGATACCAATTGTTGGATTATCCCACAATACTGAGAGGGGGGCATGAATCAGTATTTTATTTTTCTTTAAAAAAAAAAAAAATGAATAAAACATCTTAAGACACAAATTTTATCGTGGAAACCTCAAAAAGAAAACCACCAATTCAAACTCATTAATAAGATGAATCTACAAAATTGCTTTATCTTCTGCTACAGAAAGGATGCAACAACACCTTGGGTTTCTTCCTGCTACAACAGACAAAGATGCTCAAACACCCTAGGTTTCTGCATGCTACCACAGACAAGGATTCTCCAACACCTTGGTTTTCTCTATGCTACAATAGACAAGGATGCTACAACACCCTTTGTAGACTTACAGTTTTCCCTAGCACCACCCTTCCACCTTGGACTGATTTTTATCATTCTTCTATTCACTTGTTGGACTCTGTCATTCGCAATCATAGAGAAAAATTATTTCCTTCAATCATACTATCAATAAATACCTTCTCACCTCCTACAGACGCATCTACCATTGCGCCATTTGATTGGTCATGCCTCTTCATGAATCTTCATGTCGTCACCTTCTACATTCTCCATTTTCACAACCATTCTGAGCCGTTGATTTTATATCTGGATTCTTCCTGACCATAGATCTAAGATAGGATGCGGTATGCGAATTGCCAAAATGTGACATTTCTCAAAATGTCTTTCCACACTTACCTTTTCGCATTAACTGTTGATCTCCCTCAATATTTTCGTGACCATCGATTTGAGGTGGAAATTAGATATCGGATATGTGAATTTTTTCAAATATCATTTCTCAATTTTGACTTTCTGAATCAATATTTCTGCACCATTGATCGTTTACGAATGTCTCCTCACCGTCAATCTTATGGATCGTAGGTTCTCAAAAACTCAAATGTTTCTTTTGCAATTCTTTGCCTTCCACTTTCCGCATTAATCTTTCCACACCATCGATATTTTATGGATTTCTTTATGACCATTGATCTTCCGGATGACGGGATGTGTAATGCGGAACTATGACATTTCCCACAGTCTTTTTGCGATTCTCTGCCTTCCGCTTTTCGACTTCCACTTTCCGCCTTCTGGACTTCGAGTTGCAGAATCCCATATTATTCTAGACCTTGATTTCTCATCTTCCTCTTTTCTTATGAACCATTTATTTCTTTACGTGTTCACTTATGTCTGTTGATCTATGATCTAATGCGGATTTGTGGATATTCACTTCTCTTGTGCGGAAATCATTCCCCACCGTAGATTTCCTTGTGGATTCAATCCTAACCATTGATCTATGATTAGATGTGGATTTGTGGATCTCCCCTTTTCTTTGTGAGGAAATCATCCACCACCATCGATCTTCTTAATATTGGCTTCTGTAATTTATCTTGACTTATCTGGACCGCCCATGTTGCCAGTAAACTATTTCTGAATGAAATTTCACTCCCATCCAGAATGTTAACCCACATGCTAGTTGAATCTACGAAATCCATGAGGACCGTCAGATCTAGATCGATGGTGGACCCCAAATATCATAGGGAATATTTTATTCAAATTTAGCAGAAATTAGTATTGTATTAATCCATGCTAGTTATCCCTGCGAAATAACTGGCAGTAGTTGATCTGGTTCCATGATCAACCTCGTCTGTTGATATCGAATTCCTTCTTGGCGATAAGTTTCTGATTTCGTAGCCCGAATCACTTTTTATCCTCCTCACTCTTTTAGCAGCAGAATATTCTTCAGTTGTTGATCTTATTGGCCTATAGGTTCATCATTGATATTTATAGTGATCGATCAATCGATGTCTGTCTTCTCTCACTCTTAGAATCCTTAATTCCTCAGTACTGACTTTCCTTTGTGTCATCGCTAAATTCATCCTATTACCATATCTACTAGTTATTCCTTTGTCATACATGAAACCCTTCAACATCAATGAAAACTTATATTCTCAACAGGGATCTGTATTCTTTCATCTTTCTTAGCTCTAGTCTACGCAAGCTGTCCAACATGTTCTTCTACTAGGTAGGTAGCACTAAGGAAAAAAAAAGTGAACGACTTTATAAAATTCTAAGAAGACGAAATGTGCACCAATGGTCACTAGTAAATGTGGATGCTATTTGTTTCTATGTATTGCAATTATAGTAGCAGATAGTGATTCGACAGAATGTGGTTAAACCACCTTAATTATTGAACTCTTTGATTAAATGCAATTACATAGACACAAGAACCACTAATAAACAATGTTGCTATGAGAAATTTGTTGTCATGATGAGTGGAATCTGTTACAAATGCCAAGAATTTGTGTTGTGTCCATATTTTGTGATTCTTGAGGCTGATCTGAGAATCTTCTAGAATAAGTGAAGCATTTATTTAGTAAGAGTGAAGCAGGCAGTCAAAATTCATACATTTTGTAGTTAGGTGAAGCATTTTCTATTTTTTGTTGGGTGTAAACATATTTATTTTGTGTGCAAAACAAATAGGTTATATACCCAGCCACCGACCACAACCTATTTGTAATTGTCAGCCATGGAGACCCTCATTGGCAGAAAATACAGAATTGTACGGAATATCGACAACAACTCTAATACCTATACGATTAAAATTAAGAATTCCAAGGATGAAATTTCTCGGAAATCGTTTTAAGATTTCATTGAAAATTAAGGACAATTAGTATTTTTTGTTATATGTATGAAACCTGAATATATATTTTTAATCAAAATTTTGTGGAGAAATTTGTGGAATGCACTAATATCCTTCAGAACAATGTCTCGTAGGAGAGTAATAGATTGAAATTGTACTATTTAGGTTTTAAAAGTTTGGTGACCGGGAATAACAAGGACGAGGAGATCTTATTGGACTTTCTGAGTGTTGTTGGGCTCATAACATAAGATTACATGATCTTGGAAATAAATGTTTAAGCATATTCACAAGACAATGCAACTGTTGTGTGTAAGCATAACTGTGCAAGTAACCCTAAGAAAATTGGATATACCTAGGTAATTTACTCTCTGTGCTACCCATGTTCAAGGGTTTCTACAACATGATATGTTATGCTTATTTTTGGAAAAAATGTAATAATTGGGAATTAAGTGAGGTTTAAATTGCAGGAACCGATGCAAAGACAAATGAGGAGGTGGCTATTAATATGGTATGTATGTTAAAATCCCCCATCCCCACTTTTTTTGTCTTTCTTATGGTGGGTATAAGGAGGTGTAAGGTCAAATTTATGTGAGGTGGTTGCAGAAAGTGGTGCCGTGCCCAGATGGATGATCTTAGAAAGGGATGTTTAATTTGAATTATCATTAGTAACAGTTTCCTACATGACATGGATTCGTCACATAACATTAAAATCAGTTTCGAAATACAAATCAAGATATTGCTTGGTCGCAGAGTTGTTGATATTGAGCTGAATTTAACCAACAAAAACCATGTTTGATACTAAGTATTACTTTCATTTATATTCCAGTTATATTCAATAAGAGTTTTCTTTTAAGTTAACACTACAATTGTGGAAATTGAGTTGTAAGGGTTTTAGTTTCACCCCAAACCCCACATACTGCAAACACATGATGTTTTTGAGCTGTGCTATTTAAATTTTTGAAGGAATTAATCCACATTGTGGCAACTTATCCTTTTGAATTCTGCACTCTGATAGGACACAAGCACCTATATGTTACACCTCCATGATTTTCATGTGTTTCGTGTATTTCATCTATCTTTGTTGTTCTCTATGTATATCTACCTCTGTAATTGTATTTGTCTACCATTTCTTTTCTTTCAATTTAAGGTCATATCTTATATATAATGAAGTAATTTGAGGATATATCTTATATATAATAGAGGAAGTAGTAAATACTATCCAAAATTGGATTATAATATGAGCTCGATGAGAAGTAAAAGGGGACGATGTCTGAAGTAGATGCTTATAATTTTGAAGTCAAGCCCAAGTAAGAAATGGGAATTAAATTTGTACAACATTCTACAATTCAAGCCCGTGAAAATGGGAAAGAAGCAGACATAAGCAATACAAATTATTGAAAACTCGTTAATCTTACTGAGAAGCTAATTTTCATCATTTGATAGAATATAGTTTGTATCTTTTTACAATGATGTACTTATGAAAGAAGGAACTACTATTTTAACATAACTTTTATTTTCTTGTTACAATGACAGTATGAAAAAAGGATCTACTATCTAAACTTACACTTCCAATGTTATATGCTTGAATGTGTACAAATCAATGTTATTAATTTTTTCTTGTTTTAGTTTGTGCTTAAGCAAACATAAATCAATTTTACATGATTTATTTTTTGCTTAATGGATGATAAATAATCAATATTAAGTTGGGAAAGGTGTGAATGGAAAAAAACATTTTCACCAAAGATATTTTCTAATCAATGCACATTGTGTTCATTTCCATAGTTTAGGATAGTGGAATGGATAATTTGATCCAGAGGAATTTTTTTAATATATGTTTTCCAAGGACTGTTTTTCATTAAAACAAACAATAGTTTTTTGAATTTTTGTTTTTAAATGAACAGTTTTTATCAATAAAATAAGTTTTTAAAAAAGATTTTATTGAAACAAGGATTATAGATTATATAAATAAATGATTCATTCAGTGCAAAAAAATAACTCCTCCAACAAATGTTGATATTGCAAAAATTTACTGCTCATAGTTGGCCCTAAAGCAAGTGGCAATGTTGAGGACATTGCCACCACATGGCTCTTGTTATAAATAATGATTTGTAAGTTACTTATATATTAAATCATGTTAAAATATTAGACAAAACTTCCACACTAGCAAATTATTATTTGTATATTATTTCTCTTATTTATACGGAATTTTTTATATATGATTTGTTGGTTATTTTCTTTTTTATTTACTAAATAAAATGATGTGTAACTATTATTATTATTTGGATATATAGATTATGGGAATGTTTTTAAATATTTTTTTATGATTTATATATAGTAATCATACTAAATTGTTAAATTTGATTATAAAGTCTAACTTTGAGAGAATAAAAAAAGTCCAGCCAATGACCTCCCAATTTAAAGGGACAAGATCTGAAGTCTAACTTATAAACAATTGAATTAAATCTTAATACTATTTGCAACTTATTATTTATAAGTTAATATTTCTATATTAAATTGCGTTAAAAAATTAAAATACAACTTTATATCTTCAACATTTTATATTGTATATTTTTTCCTTTCTTACAATAAAATATTTATATTTATATAAAATGTGTGTAAGTTATTTTATAAAGGGTCATTTGTACGTTCTGGGGAGGAAGGTGTGGGTGGGATAATCTTTGTTCCCAGAGTAAATACGATCACTTCCATTTCCTTGGGAACTGGACAAAAAACTATTAACGAAGCAGAATGGCTTCCGTTATATATCGACTTGGAACTAGTTAAACAGAATAGCATAAAAAAAATTGGTCTTTGGAGATTCAAAATAGGTCATTCAAAAGATGAGGAAAGGCTACAATCATGACGCAAACAATTGCAAAATAATATACAAGAACATTTGTCGAAACAACACAACTATTCAAGCCACATATTTTCATATTCTATGAAGGAATAATGTTATAGCAGATAAATTGGAAATGAAGGCACTAAAACAAATTGCGAATTGTCTCAACTAGGGGTCACCAACACCACAACTATGTTCCTTGGGTTCATCTTGGTCATGGCTCTTGAATACCCATGTCGCTCACCTGTTGCATGCTCAACACGCATCCCTTGACGTGACTGCATTGTACTTGTGGTAGTCACGACCATTTGATGAAGTTATTGAACAATCCTTCCTCCCTCCGATAAACTCACTCTGAATCGTTCGCGTCCTTCTCGGATCTGCTGAGAATGATGATTTCCATCTCTCCGTTTTCCGCCCCTCTTTGTGAACCGAAGCAACATTATTTTAGCACCATTTCTTCTAAAAGAGACATAACCTTTTTATTTGAAAATTTGTTTAGCACTAAAGTTGAGCGCGACTTGGAATTCCCGTCCTCCAGCGGCTTCATTGGGGAAGAGTCTTCGTGGTTAGCAAATGACCAAATCAATTCTCCCACCTCTTTATCTCTCAAAACTACATCTGACTCTCCCTGGAGCGCTGGTCCTTCTATTTTACAAAACCATCCTCGTGTCCAGGATATCATGGAAACTTCAAAGGATATAGAAGAAATTAAAGCACTCTCTCTCAAAAATTAAAAGTGGAATGCGTTGGATTTTCAAAATGGTTGAAATAGGTGTAAATGAAAACAGGGTGGTGACAACTGATGCAAAGTATATAGAAAACAAGAATCCATAATTGATGACAACACCCATGATCTTCATGAAATGATGGGGACAATTGACATAATCAAGGACGAAGTACATAAGCTAACCAACATGACTCAGTGCATCCATTGCCAGGAAAATCAAGTGGTTGGTGACTACCATATGGAAGAACCCTCGGTCGCTCAGTCAGTTCGAGGGATTGAAAAACAAAAGAAATAGGTCCTTTACATATGTCTGTTTAATGTTTTTTGCAGTTTGTTGAACAAACAATATGTTAGTCAATACCCTTCCATGGGTTTAAAATATTTCAGCAAAAATTCGAGAATTTTCTACTTCTCAGTTAGTAGTATAGAAACCTTTGTTTTTTTTTTAATTTCGACAACTCAAAATTTTGGTTTCATACTCTATAAAGATGGATGTGCTCAACTTTTATATATATATATTCTCTGGTTTCCATTAAAAAAGAGTGATTTGTACGTTATATTTCTAAATTTATGTTAAAAATGATTTCTCACACATTTCAAACTAAGATAATTAGAGGATACTAGTACGCAATAATATTTTGACTTGTAAATGGTCATATTTAATTAAATATGCTACTTCATATAAATAATATCATTAAATTGGATTTAAGGTCTCACTAAGAAAAGTTTGATAAGGTGGAAATGAAGAGATCCATCATCTTTGTTTTGAGATAGAGGGATATAATCATAATGAATGTTTTGCAATGGTATATTTGATGGGATAAATATTAATGTTGACACTAAGATGATGAATATTAATTTATAAGTTTAGGATTTTTGTTGAGAAGTTAATTAGTGGATAAATTTAAAAAAAATCATTAATTTTTTCTTTTAATTTAGTAGGAATTTTGTCAGACATTATATTTTATTTAATTGATAGGAACGTTAATCAAGAATCTTTGTCCGTAAGGGTTTTGGTCCATTTTAATATGATTTAGATCATTGGAATTTAAAAATTTAGTACATCAAAATGAAACTTTACCTTTCCCAAAAAAATAAACTTATAATAAAAGTCGAGTTTGTCCACAACTTAAGTCAATCCATTTTCTAAAATGGTTGAAATACTTTAAGAATCTAGTTTTAAAAAGACATACTTATGTACAAGCTAGGATAACATAATCTTATATAGATTGTTATTAATAGAAGAATTATGCTCACCTTCCTTAGCATGAGTATTCTCACCATTGTACATAATTCTTAATAGTATTAGCCCCATTTCCATCACCTCCATCCACATATGACATCCACAATGTGACAAAAATCCAAGCTAAAGTTTAATTTTGACCCTAGCTAACATGTCACATTTTTCCCTAAAATTACATGACGACGCATTACACTAAAAACTTCAAAAACAGCGATGGGGTCCCAAAATCATCATTCGGTACCTCTTAGTTGTTGTGTGCTTCCCAAAAAGTGTTGTGGTTGAAAGTGGACATACCCTAACCATTATATGGTTGAATATAATTATTGATTTAGTATCCAAAAACCCTAACTCCTGACTAAATCGTCAATCAAAAGTCAACCATTCACATTAGAACTAGATCTCAACATGGTTCACATTATTTCCTATAAATACATCCCTTAAGGTCACAATTTCATATCCACACACATCAAGGTTATGTTGTTGAAATTCCAATTGAAAATGAGAAAGCACCAATACTCTTTTTTCCTTTTAGCATTTGGAATCTACCTACAATATCATTTGGTCAAAACTTAGACATAGAGAACAAGAACCCTCCCTAGGTTTAAATGTCAAGGTCCATTTCCTACCTTAAATAACAAAAAGGTGTTTTCATCTCACTTTATTATTTATGTATCCATATGAAACCATTCTTTACATGTGATGCATTCCAATAGTTTTGTCTAGTTTTATTATTTGTATTCCATGCATGGTTAAGGAAGTTGATTAGTTTAACTTAGTTTTTCATTTCCCTTTGATCTGGTCTTTGAGATAACAAAA
The DNA here is from genome assembly GCA_001517045.1 of Pseudotsuga menziesii. Classification (NCBI taxonomy): domain Eukaryota; kingdom Viridiplantae; phylum Streptophyta; class Pinopsida; order Pinales; family Pinaceae; genus Pseudotsuga; species Pseudotsuga menziesii. Next base: position 661,815 of record LPNX010245244.1, read on the forward strand.
AACTCAAGTAATTACATATTGTATATATGGGTGAGAAATCACCCACAAAAAATTTGATGACTCCACTGGGAATGAATCCTTTTGATTCATCCCACGATTCATCCTTGGTTCTTTTGGTATGTGATTTCTCACAGACGAGTGTAAAAACAAAATATGAAGGGGTTGTGAAATACTTGGTATAATATTAACAATGGAAAATGAAATAGATATAAATTAAAGTAAAGATAAACACTTTTAAACATGGATGCAAACAAAGATCAAGAAACTAACAAATGAGGGAAAGTGCAACATGTAAAAGGAAGTGAATTTTTAAACAAATAATTCCAAGGATATACAACACACCTTAGTACCTTCTCTTGAGGGTAGTGGAAATTTGTACGTAATCCAAGGGTAGGTTTGTCCATATCCTTGTAGTTCAAATATCTAACCAAGTGTTAGGTGAGGCCCCCCTTATGGTGAAAGTAGAAAGAATGACGTGGTTTCTCTCTATTTTTTAATGGAAATATAATAGCATGTTGAAATTTTTGGATATATGAAAATGGATGTGAAATGGTTACCATGAGGATTTATTTTATGGGGACAAGAGTGGTAAAAATTGGGATCTACATACAATGTGTATTCTGTCCATTCCATTTATTGATTAGTGAAGAGGTTAGGGTTTTGGAAGTTAGACTCGTTCTTAATTTCAACCATGTCAATGTATGTGCACACTTGTAGTCACTAGTTACCCCGAAGAAATGTGAAATGATAAATAAAAATAGAATTTGCACCATTTGGACCATGTTCCATGTTTTTAGGTAATATATGCGACAAGGGTTGCACCTTTCGAAGGAAAAAGAAATGAAGCTTAGGTTATGGCTAACTCTAGGGTTTGAATTTTGGTTTTTTGGCCATTAGGTCATTTCCTCAAGTCATATGGACGAAATGGGATGGAAAATGATGCTTATATTTCTGATTATGATACGTAATGATGATAGAATTGATGACAAAGCAGGTGAGAAAATTTTAGTTGTTAACATAATGCCTCGTGATGTGTAAGGTTACGAGGTCATCGTATGGACCAAATACATCATAAGTATTGCATACTCTCAATGGGGAATGAGGGGACACTACTAAGTGGAAATGTGTAATACCCCAACCGATATTCTACCCTTGTTTTGATAATATGTTTTCGTTTTATGCTTTCTAGGTGTGTTGGACATATAATAAAATTTGCATGAAAAATACTGTCATGCTAAAAATCCCTAAATTATAGCAAATATGGAGAAATAGTAGGAAATAAGATTTCAGTAAGAGTATGGACACATACCAATAATTATAGCACTAATAGTCCTTCATTATATAAGAGGCATGAATTCCATGCAATCGGGATAAATATGAAAATGTGCTAATCTCCAGGAGTTGATTCCCAGGCTAGGAAAACATTCAACTTTAGTGATCTCCTTCATGTTTTTGATGCAATAGCTAGCTGATGCTATTGAGAATTTCTAGCAGTAGTAGTGTGAGTTCCCTGGAGAGTAGGATGAAGCATGCATAAGTTTTGACCCCTCTAGGTGGCCTAGCAAATTGATATGTTCTGAATAGGTGATGTCCTCCCTCTTCCATGATTATGCTTCTAACTGATCCATATGTGCAAATAATAGACTGGTAATCACCCATTAGAGTGGTGTGAGCCTACTATGAAGAATAATGATGACAAGTAGAATAAATATTGATATTCTGAGTTCCAATGAATTGTTCTGAGTTTTTCCAGCGATTTCCCTAGCAACAAAACGTGAACCTGCAATAATATATTTCTTTTTCTATTGGATGTATGAATAAGAATGAATATGGTGAATAACTAATGATAGATTTGTGTGATCTATCCATAAGTGATTAGGGAAGATATATTTCACTATCGAAAACACTTGCTAGCTAAAGACTTCCATCCCCAACCCTAACTTACTACCACGACTCCTACTGTTGCTGCTTTTGAAAACCAAACTCAAAGATAATAATAATCATGGATGATCTTTTTGGTTAAACTAACCTTCTTGTATAGATTTTAGGGTTTTCATGTCACTTTTATGGTTTGCACTTTACTTTTTGCACGCATGCAATTGTAATTGCTTGTTTACTTTATGCTTGAATAAATAATGATTTCTTTACTATATTGATGACTTGATAATACTAAATAAATGCTCTTCTATGCTCCTCGTATCATATCTCCTCAATCAATTCCCTTTTTCCATAATACCTGCTCGAACCTATGGGAATTAAATAGGTTAGCGAGTACTTTTGATGCTTAAGTAGAAGAGGACATTACAGTCCTCCCCGCTTGAAATTGCTTGTCCTCCAGCAACCGTAAACTGGGATGTTGCAATACCTATTCTCCCTCCCATGTGATGTCTTCAATAGATAATTATTTCTATTTTACCAACTATTCCCAAATAACCCTGTTTGTGAGTTTCCTTTCCTCAAACTTGTAGAATTCTTTCTGGAATCATTACTATAATCCCTTCATCAACTAAGGCTGAAAATTCAGTGGATGGAGAAATGTGTTTCCCTACTGTTTTCTTGAGATTTGATACATGAAATACATTATGAATTTTACTTTCCTTCCAAATCTCTAGTTCATAAGCCACATGTCCAACCTTTTTGACTACTTTGTAAGGACCATAGAGGTGAGGTTTCAACTTCTCTGCCCCTTTTTATTGAGTGAAGATTGTCTCTAAGGTTGTAGACATAGAAATACCAAGTCTCCTACCTCAAAACTATGCTTGAATATTTGTCTGTCCGCACCTAATTTCTGTTGGTTTTGAGCTTCCTATAAATTCTCTTTCAACACTTTAAGAATATCCTAATTGTCATGTACCCAATACTTTCTCCTTAGGTTCTCTGCTATCTACAAAGACTAACTCTGCAAAGTTTAGTGCCTCATAGACATATAGATATTTGAAAGGAGTCATCCTAGTACACATATGGTGAGTGGTATTATAGAAGTACTACCCTAGGTGTAGCCATTTAATCCATGTCCTCTATTTCCCTGCTACATAATTTCTTAAATATCCCTCAATCCATTTGTTGACTATCTATGTCTTCCCACCACTATGAGGATGATAAATTGTGCTAGTAGCTAATTCTGTTCCCACTAATATGAAGAGCTCCTGCCAGAAGAAACTGGTGAATCTACCGTCACGGTCATTGACAATGGGCTTAGGTAGTTCGCGCAGTCTGAAAATTTCTTGAAAAAATAAGTATGTTACCTATGATGCAGAATAATATGAAGAAATGGAAAAGAAGTGGGAAAATTTTATCAACTGATCTACTACCACGTATAAGAAATATCGTCTGTGTACCTTGGGTAATCCCATAATGAAGTCCATTGAGATGCTCTCCCATTTATGATTTGGTATATGTAATGGATGAAGTAACAATGTTGGATGAGTGTGTTCAATTTTATTCTGTTGTAACATACTGCACTCCCGAACATGCTATATTACATCCTCCTTGAGGCTTTCCAAGAGAACCTCTCTCTAATCCGTCTGTAAGTTTTGAAGAACCCATGATTCCTTAATAATGGTGAATCATGTGATGCATGTAAAACCTTTCTCTTTAAATATGATTTTGGAACGAGGTATATCTGATTCTTGTAGTTAATGATGTCATCCATTACCCTGTACCTGTCATGATGTATTTTTCTATCTAACAACTCACAAGAAAATTTATTTTTTGAATATTCAACCAAGAGATGAGACCTCCAGTCAATAGATATACTCATGAGTGATAATGAGGCAGGTCATCTTGATAATGCATAAACTACACCATTGTTTTTCCCCTTTACATATTCTATTTCAAAGTCATATGCATGTACCTTGCTGACCCATTTTTGTTGACCTTCATTCAACTCTTTTTGTTCTAAGAAGTATTTGAGGCTGTTGTGATATGTATTAATTTTAAACCTACTTCCCACCAAATACTGCCTGAATTTTGTTAAGGCATGTAAGATTTCTAGCATTTATTTATGATATATAGAGTAGTGGCATTCATAATATTTAAGTTTTCTAATTTCAAATGCAATCGGGTGGTGGTTTTACATCAATACTGCCCCTGTTCCATCTCCTGAAGCATCACACTCTACTATAAACATTTGCATGAAATCGAGTAATTCCAAAATGGGACATGAACTCACAATTTTTTTCATTTTTTCAAAGGTCTGTTAAGCCCCTTCTATCTAGCTGAATTCCCCTTTATTTGTAATATCTTTGAGTGGTGTGTTCAATTGATAAAACCATTTATTGTACCTCCTGTAATAAGTGAAAAGGCCCAAAAATCCCTTCAATTCTGTTACATTTTTTGGTGTAGGCCAATCCAAAATAACTCAAATTTTTTCCATGTGAACCTATACTCCATATGTTCTTATTACATTCCCTAGATATAACATTTCTTACATACCAAACTCGCATTTAGACATTTTGGCGTAAAGAGATTGTTCTCCCAAAATTTCCAGTACCTCATCTAGGTGTCTAACATGTTCCTCCCAACTTTTACTATAAATTAAAAATGTCATCAAAGAACACAAGTAAAACTTTCAGCAAATGAGCCTTGAAGGTGTGGTTCATGCAAGATTGGAAATTTGTTGGGGCATTGGCGAGTCCAAAAGGCATGACTAAGAACTCATAATTACCAAAGTGACAATGAAAATAGTTTTTTGAAATATCTTGATCCCTTGCTCGGATCTGATGATACACTAATCAAAGATCAATTTTTGAGAAGTATTTTTCCCCCCATAACTCATGCATTAATTCATCAATTTTGGGGATGGGATATCTATTTTTAATGGTTTTCTTGTTGGGGGCCTTGTAATCGATATACATCCGTAAGGTACCATCTTTATTTTTCACCAATACTATCGATGATGGAAATGGGATAGAATTCGTTCATATGTAACCTAACTCTAACAATTCCTTAATTGTTTTATCTATCTCATATTTGTACCCTTTTGTATGCCTGTATAGAGTGGTGATGACTTCATGTGTTCCCTCCTCTAACTCAATAATGTGCCCGCACCCCCTATTTGGTGGTCGAATTGCTGGAATATCTTTGAATAAATTCTCATGTTTTTGTAGTAGTGCATGCATATTTGTCAGATGTTGGGTTTTGTTATCTGGAGGCTTACAAAAATTGACAAAACATTAAGCTAACCACTCTATGTATCATTGTCTGAGTACAACCTCCATCCTTTGTGATGATACTCGTTTGGGGGATAAGTGTTCATTCCCATCAAGACCACCTGTTTTCCATCCTGCCCTTGGAATTCCATTTCCATTTCCCTATAATCTGTAGTATATTTCCCTCTAGAATAAATCCATTGAACCCCTAATACGCCATTCATATATGCTACATTTACCACATATATTGAGTCGGTCATATTGTAGTTCCCCAGTGTGACATTTAGTTTTTGAATCCAGTGGTTGCATTCTATGTTGTTATTTCCTACTACAACTACTATGAATCCTTCAAATTTCTCTGTATGAATACCCTACCTAGCCACCCATGTTGTATCTATGGTTCATGTTCAAGCCCGCAGCTGGCAAGGAACATGCTCTGAAACCAATGTAATATCCCAACTGATACCCTACCCTTGCTTAGATAATATGTTTGCGGTTTATGCTTTCTAGGTGTGTTGGAGATATAATAAAATTTGCATCCAAAATATTGTTGTGCTAAAATTCCCTTAATTAACAGAACTGGATAAATAATAGTAATTAAGATTTCAGTAAGAGTATGGACACATACCAATAGTTATAGCACTGATATTCCTTTAGTATATAAGAGACATGCATGCCATGCAATCAGGATAAAGATGAAAATGTGTTGATCTCCAGGAGTTGACGCCTAGGCTAGGAAAACGTACACTTTAGTGCTCTCCTTCTGGTTTTTGATGCAATAGGTGGTCGATGTTGCTGATAATTTCTAGGAGTAGTAGTATGAGTCCCCTAGAGAGATAGGATGAAGCATGCACAAGTTTAACCCTTTCAAATGGTCTAACAAATTGATATGTGCTGAATAGATGACATCCTCCCTATTCCACGATTATGCTGCTAACTATTATGGATGTGCAAATAATATACTGATAATCACCCAGTGAGCCTGTTGAGAAGAATGATGATGACATGCAATATAAATATTTAGATTCTGAGTCCCAACGAATTGTTCTGAGTATTTCTAGTTGTTTCCCCAGCAACAAAACATGAACCTGCAATAATATCTTTCTATGTCTGCTGGATCTATGAATAATAATGAATATGATGAATAGCTAATGATAGATCTGGGTGATCTATGTGGAAGTGATTAGGGAAGATAGATTTCATTGCCGAAAACACTTGGTAACTGAAGACTTCCATCGTTAACCCCAACTTGTTGTCACGGCTCCTATTGTTGATGCTCTAAAAAACCAAACTCAAAGATGATAATAATCATGTATGTTTTTTTTTGTTCAACTAATCTTCTAAAATATATTTTAGGGTTAGCATGTACTTTTAGGGTTTGCATGTCACTTTTAGGGTTTTCACTTTACTTTTTGCATGCATGAAATTCTAATTGCTCATTGACTTTAAGCCTGAATAAATAAGACTTTCTTTACTATACTGATGACCTAATAATAATGAATAAATGATTTTATCCGCTCCTGGTATTACATGTCCTCAATCAATTCACTTTTTCCATAATACCCACTTGAACCTATAAGAATTAAATAGGTTAGTGGGTGTTTTTGATGCTTAAGTAGAAGAGGACATTAATGGAAATATGATAGCATGTTGAATTTTTTGGATTTATGAAAATGGATGTGAAATGGTTACCATGTGGATTTATTTTATGAGGAAAAGAGGTAAAAATTGGGATCTATGTACAATGTGTATTCTCTCCATTCCCTTGATTTCTTAGTGAATAGGTTAGGGTTTTGGAAGTTAGATTCATTGTTAACTTCAACCATGTAAATGTGTGTGCACACTTTTAGTCACTACTTACCCTCAGGAATTGTGAAATGATAAATAATAATAGAATTTTCACCATTTGGACCATGTTGCAAGTGTTTAGTTAATATGTGCGATAGGGGTTGCACCTTTCGAAGGAAAAGGCACAAAACTTAGGTTATGGCTAACTCTAGGGTTTGAATTTCATTTTTTTGGTGATTAGGTCATTTACTCAAGTCATATGGATGAAATGGGATGGAAAATTATGCTTATATTTCCAATTATGATGCATAATTATGATGGAGTTGATGACAAAGTAGGTGAGAAAATTTTAGTTGTTAACATAACTCCCCATGATGTGTGAGGTTACGAGGTCATTGTATGGACCAAATAAAACATTAGTATTTGATACTCTCAATGGGTAATGAGGGGATACTAGTGGAAAGAGACAAATACTATGTCGAAAAGAACTTACAGGCATAGGGGACTATAGAGGCCCATATCTATAGACAAAGCACTCAAGGTGGTAAGGTGTAAATAATCTTAGAATGAGGATGAGATCCCCATGCTGATACCAATGTATAAATATGATTTGGAATTCATACCAAGAGGGGTTTGAGATATACACACACATGTTTTGGGTACAATACATCATGAGGGTCAAAGAGGGACCCAATCCAAGTACATAACAAAACTAAATATTGAATCATAGTAATTGAAGCCTTATTGAGAGTGAAGGGGCCCAAGATCTAGAATGAGTATAGGATCATGTAACTACTCATATATGAGTCAAATGGCATAGTAAAAATTGAAGTCTGATTGAATCATAGTAATAATGGCATCCCAAGCTAAATATTGAATCATAGTAATTAAAGCCTTATTGAGAGTGAAGGGGCCCAAGATCTAGAATGAGTATACAGGCATGTAACTACTCATATATGAGTCAAATGACCAAGTCAAATATGTCTAGCTAACTACAAATAAAATTGGATCACTATCAACAACGTAACCTAGACACTACAAGCAACATATAATTGAGGGGATTCAAACATAGACTCAAGAGATGGAGGGAGTCAAGGTTGTATGGGCTCTTTGACCAAATTGGATAAGGGAAACACCATATTGTATGATTATCAAGGTGCGATAATGAGTTGGAGTCAAGCACGTGAGAACTAATCGATCCAAGGGGCATTGATGTTTCCCCTCAGCCAGTTGAAGGGAGCCCATTTATCATGCTTATGGGGCCAAAGTATAGAATGCCTCTAGGTCTATCCTCAATGCTAGAGGTATTAATGTTGTTAGAGGGAGACCTTCCAACAACAAGGAAATCGGTCTTCCTTATTTGCAGCATGAGGGATGTCCCACAAAAATGAAGAACAATGGGACTGTTGCACCAAAGCGAGATATGGGGGTAATTGAGTGGGGTACCAAAATTCCTTTATTCATAGCATGATGGAATGGTTGAACTAGAAATGTGTGTGGAACTTGTGATGATATCAGGGGAGGGACATAATGGGGGGTAACTAGGAGACATAACTACAATGGGTATACTCAAAAGGGGAAATGAATGCATTAAGGTTGAATTGGGGAGAGGTTTGTTAGTTAGACTCCATTTGTGACACATAATAGAATGATCTGAATAAACAAGAGGAGGGATGCTACCATAAGATATCATATACTATATGCAAGAGTTTAAAGGAGAGTTCAAAGGAGTGTTGTTTTAACATGTTTCCCAGGAACGTGAGTACTTGAGAAGAAAGAGAAGAAAGTAAGGAGAAGAAAGAGAAGAATGTAAGGAGATAAGTTTCCAATGTACAACCAATTAAATCAATAGAGCATGTGAAAGTAGATGGAACTTAACCAAAGGTAGGACAATGATTGGAATATCCTTGAAGGAAAATGAATGTTGGAAAAAGTTTTTTAACTTTTATAATATGGATGAAGCGTTGGGATTATGAAAGTGTAACTTAAAACATCAAAATGCATCATTGTGGGAGTTTGGGGAAAGTTAACGAGTGGTTTTGCATAAGCATATCCCTTCACTCTGTGCCATCAAATTGTGGTGGATACCTTAATTAGAGGTTTTTTGTATTCCATGCAGTATTGGTTTTATTACTAGCTAGCTCCTCCTATATTGATTGCATCTTGTGTTTTTCATAGCTTGAGAGAGATGCAGTCAGAGCAGGTCCTACTTCCCTTGAATCCCATGATCTCCAATGGTAGCTTCCACATGTGTGTTGATGAGACAAAAGGAGGTGTTATCTCTATGGTTGTTTCTTATATTTATCCTAGGGATTTTATTTCATTTTTTTCTTAAGGTTTCTATTTAGGTTCATAAGCCTAGTTTTACCTTATTCTTTACCTTTTTACCCTTGTTTTAATTTTGTTTGTTACGATTTTTACTATGTTTTTCTATGGTTTTTCTCTTTTAAAGATCAAATCATTTACCTTTTAAAAGTTATTGGTTTGTATTAAAGCAAGGGATATTATGAAAATTAAGAGTAACTTTTGTTATATAAACTGGTAGCATATATTAAAAGGAAAATATTGCAGCGTTTCCAGTTGGCTTGATTCACGATATGAAATTAAAATATTTTATTATTATAATGATGGAGTGAAGGTACATGGAAAGGTTTGTACACAGGTGGCAATAGTTTCATTAAAGATATGTGAAACCCCATACTTCATCATAATGACAATATGGTTCGTGCAGTAATGTGTCCATACACATAGGGTTTCTGAATTGAATCCCATATTCAATGTAGCTGTGTGTTTTGGAGTAAGGTTTTGTTTTGAGTGTAGGAATGTATTCTAGGTTCACACAGGATGACTAAAAACAAGAGAACTGGAGGATTTTTGTGCAGAATTGAACCTAATAATCTACAGTGGGTTCATGAATGCCCTAGATCAGCGCAGATGATGTAGGATGCTGGTTGGTTTCCATTTTGTGAAAGGTTGTAGGGTCACAACAAACAGGTAACTAGGGAATTCATAAAATATTAAAATTATGAAGTTGTTTGGTTTGAGAACTTACAGATAATAGTGAATGAAGAAACTATAGAAGAAGCTATTGCTGTATCATCTGAAGGAGAGAAGTGGTTCAATCAACAATCATTTGAGGCTGATTGAATCATATTTATTTTTCCAGGGTTCAAGAAACTTGATTGGAAGAATGGTATACATGTTACGATGCTGAAAACTATGTGTAAAACACCATTGGAGATGATCCAAAACTATGTAACCTATGAGGGCCATTATGACAGAGTCTTGAGGTGTCATTTACGTTTTCTGATGCATATCAGTGGAGAAAAGAAAATGAACTTGCCCTATTATTTGTTGAAAAGTATCTATAAAATGATTTCAAGGGTTCACAGTCATTAAGAACATACAACACGCTCTCTTTTCAATCAGGGGTTAATCAAATTGTTAATTGTTTTTCATTTGAATAAAAAGGGGAAAACGTGGGAGGAATTTCTCTTTGAATCTGGATTTGATGCAGAAAAGGAAAAAGGGGAAAACGTGGGAGGAATTTCTCTTTGAATCTGGATTTGATGCAGAAAAGGAAAAAGGGGAAAAGAAAGGAAGTGAAGATGATGCAACAGAGAATCAAACAGAGAAATAGGAAAACCTAGATATAGAGAATAATGGGTTAACAAAAAAATTGTCATAGGTAAATGATGAATTATCAGAAGAACGTGCTGTTAAGAATGATGTAGAATCAAAAGATAGTACAAGGGTTAAACTAATTGAATATTTGAAGGGTAAAGCTGTGGATTCAAGATTAAAACTGGCTAGAACTCGATTAAGAAGAAAACTTGAAATGGAAGTAAGCCCAAAGTTTACAGAAAACAATAAGTTAGTTGTTATTGAAGAGTCAGTAAACAAAGATAGGGTTCAATTACTAAATGAAGAACAGGTTTCAGAAGGTGAAACATTTGTGAAATTGCAAGGAAGGGATGAACATATTCCAGGAATATTTTGCACAGGAAAGCAAAATTATGATAAAAAGGAAATGGATACATCAGTCACCTATATCAGTTACCAGCAGAAAATTACAATGGCTTAAAAAAGGATAGGAACTCGAGGAAATCCCTCATCACCTTTAAATCCAGGAGTCTCGGATCCTGAAAAAATATTAAAAGAATCTAGGTGAAGATTATGTTCTACCTCATCAGAAAAAATTGAACATCCTTCAGCCTTTGAAATTCCTGAAACTTCATTTTTTCTTGTTCCTTCTTTTGATCTACATTCTAAGAAAGGAAAAGAAGAATTATATCTGCTATTTACCCCTTCTCAAATAGACAATTTCCAAGTCTTCACAAATCCTTTGTTATCTAAGGAAGTTAAACTTGAAGCATTGCAGACATGGGCTTCTTCTTTACTTTCATCTCACATTGCTTTTGTAAATGCTGTCCCAGTGAATCAGCAAAATCCCAGTAATCTTCCTTTTTCATCACAACATTCAAGCACCAACCAATCTAATTCAAGTTCGAATGTTTCCAATCCTAGAATGGATCAACCTCAAAATAGGATGGCTTCTATGGTAGCAGCAAGATATGCCCTTCTAGTTTTTCCTCGGCCTCTAAATGCTCTCCCAGGTGGATATTACCAAAAATATCTTCCAAGATTTAATGGTCAAGGAGATGTTACAGTAGAAGAGCATTGGAATACATATTTGAGTTATGCATATAATCATAATTTTGAGAATGAAGATGTTTGGATGAGATTTTTTGTTCAAATTTTAGATGGTGAAGTGAGAAAATGGTTTAGAGAATTAGCACCAAACTTTATAGATGGTATAGATGCTTTAGAAGAAGTGTTCATGAGACAATGGGGAGATACTAAAGATTATCTATACTACATTACTGAGTTTGGATCATTGAAAAGAAATAAAGATGAAGCTGTGGGAGATTTTTCTAAAAGGTTCAATAAAATGTATAGTAGAATACCAGCTGAAATAAAACCCTTTGAGACATCAGCAAAGTTAAATTATGCAAACTCTTTTAATCATGGGTTTTCTTTATTGTTGAGAGAGAGTAAGTCTATATCACTTCGAAATATGCAAGATGCAACATTCTAAGTGGAGTCTAATATCTTGGCTTCAAACAAACTCAAAGAGGAAACATATTATCAAATTGTAGATAAAAAAGGTAAAAAAGAAATTATTCCATCCAATTCTAGAGGAAGAGCTTCAGACAGTAAAATGGATGAAATGAATAAAATCATTAAAAATTTATCTTTTAAGATTGATAGGTTGGAGTTGGGAAATAAAAATCAGAACAAGCCTATACTTGAAGGAGAGAGAAATCAAAACCAATTCAAGATACCTTTTGTTCCTAGATTTTTGCCAAGAGAAAGAAGAACTAATGATATTCAGAGGGAGAGAAGAGAAAATGAAGAGCAAAGAATTCAACCTCCATTTCAAAATAATCATGTGAGAGATGATGAATCATATGATATAGATGAAGGGGAGTTAGATGATTTGGAAGAACAAGAACATAGTATTAGTCAATTTGATGATGATTCTTCTTCTCATTTTTTGACTAAAGATGATTATCATCAAGCTATAGTTCTGGATCATTATGAAGAAAATGATTATCAAATGTCTATGCATGAAATTTTTCAGGAGATTCCACATAAATCATATGGTCTTAGATCATGGGTAAAACATGCAGCACATGCTAATAATATTGTGAAAACTATTCCTCCTAAACAAAATATGCCTTTAAATCAGAAACAAATTGTAAAAGAGAAAAACGATGAAGTGGTAGTTCTGGAGGAAGTTAATAAAGCTGTAGGTGGGTTTAATTTGGAGCATGAGCATAATAAGGTTAAGATCCTTGTTCCTTTAATAGATTTGATATAAAACAAAGCTTACAGGGAAGCAGTTTTTAAAACTTTAAAAAATGCAGTGAATTCTGTCCCATCTGATGAAATCAATTGGCAGGATGAAAAGCCTACCATCACTATGGGTTCTAAAACTTTTGATCAGCCTGATGATAATTCAGAATATCCTCCTCCTTTTTATGTGACTCTTTCAAGGCATGAGAAATTAGTACACAATTGTTTTCTTGATTCAGGAGCTTCACATAACCTCATGCCAAAAGCAGTCATGGAAGTTTTAGGGATGAGTGTTACTAAACCATATCATGACTTGTATGCATTTGACTCTAGGGCAGTGAAGTGTATTGGGGTTATTAAAGATCTAGTGGTGACTTTGACTCAAGTACCTATGAAGAGTGTGTTGATGGACATAGTTGTAGCATATATTTATCCTAAATTTGGTATGCTATTGTCTAGATCTTGGGAAAAAATAGTGGGAAGAACTCTACAAATGGACCTTTCATACGCTACAATTCCAATATTTGGAGGAGAATTCAAAATACTTTACAGAGAAGTACAGATGGCATATTTGGTAAGTGACAGTAGACACCCTAATAATCATCAAATTTATTCAATTGATGAGAACCTTGGATCTTGTATGTTGCAATTAAGTGATGATGTTGAAGGAGTTTTACAAGTGCATAAAGATATTCCAGTTCAAACAAAGAAAGAAGAACTAGATGGTTTACGGCAAATGTATTTTGATGGTTCCTCAAGTAAGGAGGGAGCAGGAGCAGGAGTGTTACTTATTTCAGCTGGAGGTGAGGTCATTTCTCTTACGTACAAGTTGGAATTTAAAACAACCAATAATACTGCTGAGTATGAGGCTTTGATTCTTGGATTAAGAGTAGCAAAATATTTGGGTATTCAAGAGCTTGTTGTGTTTGGCGACTCGAAATTAGTAATCCAATAAGTAAAGAATGTTTACCAGGTAAAGCAACATTTGTTGAAAGTGTATAGAAATAAGGCTTGTGATTTAATAGAAAATTTCTTTATAGCTTTCAATATAACTTTTGTTCCAAGAGAAGATAATGAAACAGTTGATTCCTTAGCTTTAGCTGCAACTTACTTTAAGGAAGTTGACACATTTGAAATATCCAATTGATGTGAGATACAGGCCATCTGTTCGAGATGACATCAAACATTGGAAAGTATTTCATGATGATCAAGAGATAAAAGAATTTCTGGAGTTAACAGGTGAATTTTCAAATGATTTAGTTGATCAAGAACAAGATTTTGAATTAATGAAAAATGAACCTTGTATAAATGATTCAATAGTTGATCACAAGATTGTTGAATTAAAATTAAATTTCATTCCTAAGGGGCTTGTTCCACTTGAGAGGCTGTTCTCAAAGGATGATACGTTGTTGTTATACACCTGAATGGCACCTCTCCGTCTGAGTGTCGACATCCCTCATGTTGGCACACAAAAGGACATTTATGGATAGAGGTTTGCCCAAAACACTATAGATTGGCTTATGTATAATACATACTTCCTCCATCCAGTTGATTACTTTGTCATTTTAATATGTTGACTTGTATTCACGACTCTCCTTTTATGCAACTCGCGAGTCATTCGCGAGTGTCCCTTATAGCAAGTCGCGAATGGATGTATTCGCGGGTTGCCCTTGTAGCAAGTCACGAATCATTCGCGAGTTGTCCTTCTACACACCCGCGAATATGTCCCTGAACAGTTAAACATAAAAACACGCACTGATCTGAGATTAGCTAAGCATTATTATCTTAATTATCTTAACTGTCTCAGCCTCCTCAACCTTTGAAACCGCCTTATTTCCTCCATATAAATACAAGCCTTGGGGAGGGTGTTGGGGAGATACACTTGGAGAGAAAAGTTATGCTAGTGGAGTTTATACAGAAGTCTTTGGAGCAGTGGAACTAAGAATCCTTTGGTTGCAGAGGAGTCCTTGTCTCAGGCATTGGGATGTAATCTGAACTTCTTCATTATTGATAATAAAGAGAATCCTTCTTCCATCTGTGTTTCATGTGTCTTGGTTTGATAAATGTTTATGTTTATGCATCTTATATAGGATTTATCTAACCTGCTTACATATATATGAATCATCTTGTATCTGGAAGATTGGCTCTTGACAGGTGAAAGAAGAACAACCTTGAAGACTTTGGAGGTGAAGTAGAATGGAAGAGGACTAGCAAGGATCGACCTTCGTTAATCGAGTAAGTCTTT
This sequence comes from Pseudotsuga menziesii, assembly GCA_001517045.1. Lineage (NCBI taxonomy): Eukaryota > Viridiplantae > Streptophyta > Pinopsida > Pinales > Pinaceae > Pseudotsuga > Pseudotsuga menziesii. Next base: position 676,857 of record LPNX010245244.1, read on the forward strand.
CTCATCCTCCTATTTCCTTTACTGCACTCTGGAAGTCAGATGTCTGCAAGTTAATTGAGTATGTTGGTAACCTCAGACCTTAGGTTATTAGGTGTGTAATCCTGTACAACAGAACTGGCAACTCCACTGGGGAGCCTAGACTGTTGTAGGTTGTTTCTGTCCCCTTGACCAGTCTTTGCTTGTAAGTCTGTGTGTGATCTTTTATCCTGGTTCTTATTTGCCTCAGCATTTGAAATTCTTTGGTTTTTCTTGGTTTTTTAGAGAAATTTTATACCCATTCGCGAGTTGTCATTTTAGATAGTCGCGAATACAAGTTTGCATTTGTGGGTTGTAATACTAGACAGTCATGAATCATTCACGAGTTGCTCTTATAGACAGTCGCGAATACTCCTAGAAATAGGGATTTTTAAGTCAAAGTTTGCTTGTTCTTTTCTTTCTATAATCCCTATTTTCTGAGTAGATTTTCCTTATGAATGTTGTGTAGCTTGTTTGAACACTTTGGGTGATTACACTTAGTGCTTTTCGAAAGCCCTTGAGTCTCTTTTGCTTGGATTATTTACTGTTTGTGTCCTGAAGTATTTTGGCCTATTTGGGTTGTGGGTTAAAGTGTCTTGTTCTAGATCAGTGATCAGGGTCTTGGGCTCTGTTTTTTCCAGTCTATCTTCTGACAGTGGCTGGTTATCACTTGCCTTTGTAAGTCTGCAGTGATTCTTTGTCATTGTTAGCACCCAAGCTAGGGTTCCTAGCCTTCCTTTATTGGTTGTCTTTTGGTTCTATCAGCCTGTTTGCTTCAGTTTGTTTCTTTTATACAGTTTATAAGTTTCAAGTTTGCTCAAGCACAGTGCATTGTAGATGCATAGTAGAATTTTGAGTATTTTTAAAAGTGAAAAGAAAACATAGTTAAATATTTTGCATTGTGATTTCGCATAAGTAGTGTTTATTTCAATTTAAAAATATTATATCAAAAACTACAAAAATATAGGCTTAGTTTCTTTCATCGTTGCTTTCAATTCATCAATATATATTTGCAAGAAAATAAAAAGAAGTTTGTTTTTATAATGGTAATTTTGCTTTGAATACACCTTTACTTTCATTCATTTCTTATTTGAGTCAAAACACCATACAGTATACCACTCCATTTCCTCTTGAGTAAGAAACAGCCCTCTAAAATGAATGCATAAATTAAAATTTACTAGTAATTTTTTGTTTTTAGGGGCCTTTCACCTACTAGCTTAGGCTAGACTTGTGGGCTAGGAAGTGTAAACTTCCCACAAGTTATAAAACTCAGACGTAGTGGACCTTTCTTTAGGTAAATCCTTGACTTTATCACTGTATCTAGGAAGATCCTCTCAAACGGGAGTTAAGCACGAGGCCGCGTGGAGGCTTGGACAGAGGAGATAGCCCTCAGAATCCTTGTCAAAGCATAACTCAGGACTTTTGCGCATCTGGGGATTCTATCCTAGACAGAGTTTCGGGCTCAGCTACCCTACCCATGCGTACGAGTTTGGCTTGCGACTGTCCCCCCAGACTGTTTATACTACCAAGGTAGCCTTTAGTCTCTTGTCTTTTAGGGTTCATACCTAGGTAAACTGGAAGGTTATTTCTGTTTCACCTTGAACGGGCTTGGAAGGTAACCTTTGTTGAAAGTGTAGGAGGGCGGTGGGTGATTCCTCTGCTTATGCCTAAGAACCACTTCAAGGACGCCAAGTAATCATTCATCATATTTCTTCGGGAAAGTATATCTTTTACCCTGGTTTGATTGCTTGAGACTTTAGGAATTTTATAGTGTATGCTCTATGGTTTTTCCTGTGTTTAGTTGGCCTTAGGGTGTGATTTGTCAATTTTTTAATTCTGGAGGACCAACCTATTAGAAGGTCAAGAAGGTTGAGAAACCTTCCTCCTATCACTACATTGGAGCCTCCACCTTTACCTCAAAGGCGGAGATTAGACACAGATGGTTCATTTGAACTTGTAGGAATAAGTGAAGTTCTTGGTGAACCAGAACTCATTGCTAACCGTTTCAATCTTGACACAGTTGAGATAGAAGAATTGCAGACTGACGAGTTTGCAAGAAATTTTAACTCCCCCTTGACTGATTTAAATGATCCTGTGATAGTGCAGGTTAGACCATTTGATTCACCAATGCTAGGTTTACCTGTGGGTAGAGTCATGTCTTATGTGGAATAAAGTCCTTTTGTGTTCACCTCAACCCTTCCGGTTGAAGGGGTACTACCTCCCCCGGTCAGTGCCCCTAGATCTAGTTTTCCTTCTACACCTTTGACTCCAGCGAGTCGGGTGGTTCAACCACCGGTTCACTCCAACATAGGAGGTACTTCTGGTGACATGGTTACTGGGATCCCCAGTATACCTACTATTCCTTCTTCCTTCCCTTACACTACCCAGAGTAGTCCGGTAGGATCCTCGGCATTTGTCCAAGGATTTCCTTGGAATGGGGGGCACATTCCCCTATCCAATCCATACGTAGGTCCATCTCATTCAAATGTAGGAGTGCATTTTGGGAGCAACACCTCTTATGGGCAAGGCTTCCAAACCCCTATTTCGGTCCCTTACACGAGCTCTCCCTTTTCGCTATTTAGCGGAGGGATACCTGCTCCTGTCTTTTAGTCTCCTGTTTCTATGGGGATGGCCCGAACCTCTTACACTGCAATTCCCACACACAATCTTGTGGCTTACAGATGGAATCCATTTCAAAGCAACCTTCCCACTTCACAACCAGTGGCTGGGGGCAACCCCACTTTTTCCCATGGGCATTCAAGGGCAGGTCCCTCTAATCCCCAAGCTGACACATCTAGTACCTCGGTTAGGGCCAAAATTCCTTTTCTGGCAACTTTAAACTTGCCAGACTTCTCAAAATTGATGAATGACCTGGTGAGGCATGACCCCTTGTGGCCACCTGTTCCCACCAAATTGCCATCAGACATCCCTAAGTTCAAAGGTAAAGCTGGTGAAGATCCTGGGGCACATGCCACCACCTTCCATTTATGGTGTTCTTCAAATTTGCTGAATGAATATTTAGTGAGGTTGAGACTGTTCCAGAGGACCTTGACGGGTACTGCGGCAAAATGGTACATCGAGTTGCCTTCTGCTGCCTTTAGTAGTTTCTGGGACTTGGCGAGTGCTTTCCTTAGCCACTTTCAGCTTCCGGTTCGATACGATTTCAGAATGGACTTGTTGTCTACTTTTAGACAAAACAAGGCTACCCACATCTTGGATCATATCCAAGAGTGGAGAAGGAGAAAGAGCCTTATCAAAGCCACCATTCCTCCTGATTTTCTATTAGAATGGTTCCTTAAATCACTGTTTCCATACATATCTAAGGATGTTTCCACATCAGGAGTAACGAACGAAGAAGAAGCCATACTCAGGGCCCAACAGTTAGACTTGATTTATTCACAACCTGGGATCTTGTATGAGATCATCCCTGAGGCACCGAGGCCTTCGCATGAAGCGGAGAAGCCTAAGCCTGGACCCCATGCTGATGGTGTGGTTGGGTCTGTTAACTCTCCCACCATAGATTCTTTAACTAAGCAACTTCACCAGTTGTCTGTCAAATAGTCTACGACAGAGGCAGCAAAGGCTACCCCCTCTCCCCAGAATGCAAATGTTTTTGCACAAACCTCTTAGAAGGGAAATCAACAGCCCGCGTGGGAAGAAAAATAAAGGTAAAAAGGGAGAGGGAAATCAAAACAAGCCAAAGCCTACGAACAATGCTGATGGGGGCAAAAAAGAAAATAACAAGGTCAAGTTCCCTTGTAAGTTGTGCCAAGAGGACCACCTTACTCACTTTTTTCCCCTTATGGATCAAGCCCAGAAGCTGCTTAAAGCTCAACAACCGGTTGTCCTGAAGGATCCTTTTCCCCAAGGATAGAACTCAGCTTCAGCTTCTAATGTAGCAGGGGGCACTCAAGCTGCCCCTGACCCTAACTATATCAACATGGTTCAATCTTCGACTTTGTTGCAAACAAGGAACAAAAACTATGAGAAAGAGACTCCTGAGAAGGGTAAAGTTGTAGGTGAAACTTCCAACCCTCTCATAATAGAGAAACCTGCTGAAACTATGCCGAAGATACCAGAAGGTGTTTTCAAGAAGACCTTGCATAACCCCAATGCTAGGGCTGCTTCAAACTACTCTGTCGTTGAAGATTTAGCTCAAACTCCATGTGCAATGTCAGCTTTAGAGGTGTTACAGAGTTGTCCTACCCAGCGGGATGCCCTCTTAGCAGCTTTAGGTAGCATGGATTCTTCGAGTCTCATGGCGAAATTTAACTTATCTGATGTCAAAATTCGCTTGCCTTACCGTGTAGCCCTATCAATAGATGTCGTCCATGGTGGTAATACCATTGGAAGGGCAGTTGTTGAGGAGGGAGCCTCTACATGTGTTATGTCCTTGACCTGCTGGAAAGCTCTTAGATCCCCAGAGCTGGTCCCATCAAACACTTTACTTACTGCTTTTGATGGAAGATCCTTCCGTCCTCATGGTATCCTGCTAGATTTTGAGATTAAGTTGGTAGGCAAAGCAGTGTCTGTTGAAGTAGAAGTGATTTATGCTCCCTTGGACTACAATTTGCTTCTGGGAAGGAATTGGACTTATGCAATGTCTGCTGTTGCATCAGCTGTTCTTCGTGTTGTGGTTTTTCCACATGAGGGCAAATTGGTTACTGTTGACCAACTTGATTTTACTCGAAAAGGCCGTTTAGAGTCTAATGAGTCCGCTATGCCATTGGTTGATCAGGTAAAACCTGCTGCATAGAGCTTGGGGGATGGAATGTACACATCACTGATGGGCACATTTGATTTTCCAGCCCCGTTTAATTACATTGGTTCTACTAGTGTGGGGAAGTCCATCGCCACGGTTGTCGATAGGACCGATCCTTGGGTCCTCCCAACTCCCCATGAACCGGAAGTGCCCTTATCGGTAGTGGAGGTAGCTTATCAAGCCATCACTCAAGCCACTGTTGATCCCATTCCAGACCCTCTAACAGTCTCAGACGATCTGGAAGAAGTCTATTTGCCCGCATGGGAAGAAAACTCTTTGCATTCCATGAAGCTATTCTGGAAGCCATGAGTGGACGTGATAATATTTGTGAGGATCTTCATCATCAATCCTATTTTCTTCTAGATCTAAGCAGAATAGAAAACCAAGAGTTTCACGTGAGACTGTCAGAAAATTTTGATGTTAGTTTTTCAACATTTAAGATAGCATTATGATAAGATCTTTTCACTAAGAGAATAACAAGCACAGCAATCACATAAGCACATCACAAGAGACAAGAGACACAAATATTTTAGGAGGGGAAACCATAAATGGAGAAAACCCCTCAACTTCCTCTAAGATAGTATCACCACAAGATGTGAACCCAAAACAGTAAGATGACCTCCCTTCACAACAGCAGCCTTCTGTCTTCTGTCAACCCCAAGAATTTCCTTCTCCAAAAGTGCGCCACACTTGAGAGAGCAAGAGAGCTAAGTCACAAGTGATAAATAGAGAGACTCTCACTCTCTATTTATATTCTTCCGTTGACTTGAAGTGCACTCAACCATGTAGGCTTAACTTATAATTAATTACTTGATCCTACACCTTAATTAGTGTATAATAACCCAAGTGCCCCTAAACTGTGGGGACTTACCTAATGACTTGATATGACTTATTTACATTATTAATCCCCCCGATCTGAACATCGGGGCATGACCACATGACTCAAATACATAATAGAAACATCCCGGAATAAACATCAGGTTACAATATATGAAATACATAGAAGAATACATTCCGAAGTTACATATACATCAACACTCCCTCTTAACTAGGAAGGTATTCTTTCGACACAATTTTTAGCGCTGGTCTTCTTCTCTGTATCACTGGATCATGTTCGTCTTCAAGTCATCTTCATCTTCAATTCATCTGGATCTAGATCATCTCTCGATCTGGATCATCATACAAAGGCATCACTGGATCTAGATCATCACTCGATCTGGATCAACATCACTGGACTGGATCTGGATCATCACTCGATCTGGATCATCTCTCTAGACTAGATCTGGATCATCACTGCTGGATCTGGATCATCACTCGATCTGGATCTCTCGGCGTCATCATACCTGGATCTGGATCATCTCTTGATCTGGATCTCCGCTGGTCATCATCAAGTGTGTACTATCTCATCATAGGAAGTTCTACAGAGCCAGCCCTTTTTCATGGTGGATGTAGGCCCACCACCTGCAGGTCTTCATCATCACCGACCATACTGTGGAATCCTCAGGACTTATTACGTGCATCACAAAACCTTGAAAGAGCATCCCAGGCTGTTACAAGCACACAGCTCTACCTATAGGATCTCCCAGGGCTCCGAATTACATGCGACCTCACCACAAAACCTCGCAAGAGCATCCCAGGCTGTTACGAGCACACATCTCTACCTATAGGATCTCCCAGGGCTCCGAATTACATGTGGTCATGGAAAAACCTCGCAAGAGCATCCCAGGACTGATTACGGGCACACAAACCAACCTAACGGATCTCCCAGGGAACCGAATTACATGCCATAGGACAAAACCTCGAAAGAGCATCTGCTAAATATCCCAGGGAACCGAATTACATGCCATAGGCAAAACCTCGAAAGACTATCTGCAGATCTCCCAGGGCTCCGAATTACATGTCCTCCCAGAGCAAAACCTCGAAAGAGCATTTGTCAGATGTCCCAGGGCACCGAATTACATGCCATAGGCAAAACCTCGAAAGCCCATCTGCAAATCTCCCAGGGCTCCGAATTACATGCTCATCTGCACAACCTGACTGAGTGTTCCTGGTAACTGACCAGGTGCCTCCATTCCTAGAATGGCAGTTGCCCTTACATCTGTCCTACTCGACAGAATGGCCAGCACTTATATCTGACATGGAAGGAACTAAATCCTCTCACCATGACAGAATGGCTCAGCCCTTACATCTGACCATGGAAGGAACCAATCCTCTCACCATGTCAGAATGGCTTTGGGTCTCATCACTGTCTCTGGGAGGAAGCCTCGATCTGGAGAACACCAAGTCTCTCTCTGAAGTACTCAAACTTCAGCCTAGCCAATGGCTTCGTCAATACATCAGCTATCTGTTCCTCCGTCGCAACATACAGGAGCTTCACTGCTCCTCTCTGCACCATATCCCTGTTATAGTGATACTTGATCTCGATATGCTTCGACTTGTCATGAAACACTAGATTCTCTGACAACTTCACGCAACTCTGGTTTTCACAATGTATACAAGTAGCATCTAACTGGAGATCAAATATATCAGACAGTAGCTTCCGCAGCCATACTGCCTCACAACTAGCTGAGCAAGCTGCGACATACTCTGCTTCAGCTGTACTCAGTGCCACACAGGATTGCTTCCAACTAAACCAAGAGATCACACTTGATCCCATACTAAAGCAACATCCCGAAGTACTCTTCCTGTCGATGGCACTGCCTGCCCAATCTGAATCAACATAACCCTCCAGGTTAATCTTCTAATTCGCATCATACTTGAGCCCATAATCAATTGTACCCCTGCAGGCTTTGTAACCATCAAGTGAACATGTCTCAATGTGTTCACAGCAAAGCAAATATCTGGTCTCAGGTACATCAAGGACCCAATCATCTGACAATACATCATAGCATCAACCATCTCTGAAGAAGCATCACCCAAAAGCTTCAGATTTGATGCCATAGGTGAGGCCATGCAGTCCATCATCCTGAACCTCTTCAGGATCTCTACTGCATACTTCCCTTGTCCAAGGAATATTCCATCTCTATTCTGCCACACCACCATACCTAGAACAATAGTGCATCGACACATAATAGGAGCATCACTGGTCTTCCACATTCAACCCTGGAACAAAGGTTGGAATCCACTTTACTCTCAGTAAAGCCTAGAATCATCAGTAATCTTCCCATCCTATCGTACCATGTCGAACCTCAGGATCTTCTGCAATCACTCCCTCTAAAGCAGAGCATCATACTCCCTCTGTCTTCCGTACTTTATGCACTGAAACATTTTGTACTGGAGTGACAAGTAGTATCCATCTAGGATCAATGGATACTAAGATCCTCTATCTTGAACTTCTTCAAAAGTTCATCTTGCACCCATCTATTAGCTTTTCATATTATTCTTTGTCTTTGAACTATCGTCACTTGTTCTTCGGAACAAGTCTTCATCCTTCTTTGCTTGTAGGCGATTATGTATGCGATCTTTCCTACAAATCAAATGCAATTGTATGGTTAGAAACATTTCATAAGGAATAATCATACTGGCAAGCACTTATGCATAAATATATGATCATGCAACTACTTTATCCAATACAACATTCATCCATATCTCACTGAAACTTTCTAGATGCCTTCCATCTCTACCAGGACATCATTGAGATTGTGCACTAATCCAATATGTCAGCAAAGAGGTTTCATTCTAGATAAGTAGCAATGGAGAATTTGTATAGCACCATGATCTACTTACCCATCACATGCATATTAGTAGTATGTTGTCATTAATGCAAACATCCTATCATGCATAATACAACAACTGAATATAAACAAATGCATAACAAAATAATATAATGAAATGACAATTGAATACTTATCTTTATTTGTTTTGAGGGTAGACTCCTTCTTGAGCCTTCAGCTTCATCATCTTCTTCATTCATAGTCGCATCGTTTCTTATCAAAATGCTGAGGTGGATAAGAAGTTCTTCAACAGTTGAGTTCTTCATATTCCTCATTGCTTGAGGGATCTTCTTTTCTTGATCTTCAATTGCTCCCATCTTCTCTTCTCTTCTTATGATTCAAGCTTCTTCTTCTTCCCAAAGTTTGCTGAAAGTAATCACTTCCTTCTGGAACACATTCCTTGAATGAATGAATTCCACGATCCTGGGAGGCCATTCAAGGTGGCCATCACCACTTCTGCATTCTTCACTTCTTCTTTAGGTCATATTCTGATTTTTGTTCTTCCCTTCAAATAGCTTGAAATTCAGGAAGACCTTCAACAGCATTGCTTGCAATAGGTACTGCTCTGTAATGCACATGTGCAAGCCTTCTATGCCAAAGCTCATTTGGCTCTACATGGATCAAGGCTTGTTCTGGATGGCCCTTCAATTCATACAAGCCTCCTTCTTGTTCTCCAATCACTACCGCATCATCAATAGTCTTTCCTTTTGGTCACATGATGATTTGACCATCTAAGAATGCAACCTGCATTCTAGAGTCTAGCTTGTATGAAGATTCCTCACTACCTTTTATTGGATATTGGTAGTCATCTACAAGTTTCACCTTGTGAGGTGATTCATGTTCTGATAGTCTTACAAATGATTCCTTGAATCCCATCATATGTTTGGAAGCCCCACTATCTATAAGCCAATCATCACTTCCATGAGTAATGTTACCTATGAGAGCTGATAATAGAACATATTCATCCTCGCTTGAAGAATCTTCTCTTTCATATCTGGATGTCTTTCTGGATGGTTCATCATCCTCTGCAGCATGAGCATGATGTCTTCTTTGGCCTCGTCTCCCTCTGAAACTAGAACCTCCATCCTCATGTAGGTGTCCAATCCATTTTGTTCAGAGAGATCATATACTTCCAGGTTTGGAAGTTGTCAACTTCCGCAAGCTTTTAACTAAGCTGATGTGATATATCATATTGAAATGAGAACCTCAAATGGAACCGATTTGAGGTGTCCATCCTTGTCCTAGAGTTCGTTGATCTAGGGTTTGTCACAGAAACCCTAATTTTCAAAACTTGGAATCTTTCAGATCTGATTGGATGAACAGATATATCTCTTCAAATGGAGCTGTCCAATGTACTCCTTTTCTGAAAACAGTGAAGCAAAACTCCAGGAACAGGAAGCCCTAATTTTCTGATTTCTTCTGCATAAATTCCTGTTACTGTTTCTATGATATCTCTGAAATTAATGATCCTCTATGTCTAAAATTTCTCACTGAGGTAACCTCGCATGTCCCTGATCCAAAACCACAGGTTTTATCAGCATTGGTTTCACCATTTGGTATTTATGATCCTTTTCCCAAGGTGACCTGTTACTGGACTGTTCAGAACAGCGAAGTTGTACGGAATTCCACGTGTCACTGGTTCATCTTCTGAGTCTGAACTTCGGACCACAGAAAGTAAAGTCCGTGCCCTTTCTGGAACATCTTCATAAATTCCATTTGGACCTCTGTATCCCAAGATATTGCAAATATCCCCAGGTGTCCTGTTTATAGATGATTTCTGGTAGAGGATGGAACCCTATCTTGGAGAGGTCATATCTCCCAGAATATAGAGAAACAGAGGCTTCCCTTTGAACACAATGTACATCAGGATTTTATCTTCGGCCCCTGCAATTTTCAGCTTCTAATACTTTGTCAATCTCGGAATATAGCGACTGTACCAAAACTTAGCAGTTTTAGTATTTAGGGTTTCTCCTAGCTCAAGGTCAAACTAGGGTTTGACTTTCCCGGAGTTTCACCCAACCAAATTTATTGATCCAGGTCTCTAAATTTCGGTTTTGATGAGGAGAAAAATCCTATGCTAGTCTCACTCAAAAATTCCTCTTCTGTAGAAATCCCTAATTTCCACATCGAAACTGAAAATGCTTGAAATTGAATTTCGCATCGATAGAAAGATGCACCCTTCAATGGAGAGTCATCCTAGCATACTTTTGCTGAAAATATGTGGAGGAAGATCAACAAAATAGGAATCCCTAGTTCCTGTAGCTGCACAATGTCTTCTTCTCAGGTTAGCTCTGATACCATGTTAGTTTTTCAACATTTAAGATAGCATTATGATAAGATCTTTTCACTGAGAGAATAACAAGCACAACAATCACATAAGCACATCACAAGAGACAAGAGACAAAAAGATTTTAGGAGGGGAAACCATAAATAGAGAAAACCCCTCAACTTCCTCTAAGATAGTATCACCACAAGATGTGAACCCAAAACAGTAAGATGACCTCCCTTCACAACAACATCCTTCTGTCTTCTGTCAACCCCAAGAATTTCCTTCTCCAAAAGTGCGCCACACTTGAGAGAGCAAGAGAGCTAAGTCACAAGTGATAAATAGAGAGACTCTCACTCTCTATTTATATTCTTCCGTTGACTTGAAGTGCACTCAACCATGTAGGCTTAACTTATAATTAATTACTTGAGCCTACACCTTAATTAGTGTATAATAACCCAAGTGCCCCTAAACTGTGGGGACTTACCTAATGACTTGATATGACTTGTTTACATTATTAATCCTCCCGATCGGAACATCGGGGCATGACCACATGACTCAAATACATAATAGAAACATCCCGGAATAAACATCGGGTTACAATATATGAAATACATAGAAGAATACATTCTGAAGTTACATATACATCAACAGTTGATATACCTATTAATCGCTTTCCTAGGGAAGGAGTGTTTGCTGAGGGGAATATGGCAAACATTTCCACCACTATACCTATCAACATCTCTGTGAACCCAGATGTCGTGGAAAACATCTATATAGGTGCAAACTGCTCTCCGTAGGAGATTGCTATCTACACTGCCCTTTTTAAGGAGTTCCGCGATATCTTTGCCTGGTCATATGAGGAGATGCCAGGTATTGATCCATCTATTTTTCAACATGAAATCCTAACCTATCCTGATGCCAAACCGCTTCAACAGAAATTAAGACCCATGAACCCGCGTAAGGCGGCGGCTGTGAAGGCAGAAGTTGAAAAGCTGTTGAAAGATGGTTTTATATATCCCATAGCTTTGACTGAGTGGGTGTCTAACCCCGTTCCTATTGATAAAAAGCAAGGGACTATTCGCATTTGTACATGCTTTAGAGACCTCAATAAAGCCTGTCCTAAGGACAATTAACCCACACCATTTATTGGCCAGATCATAGATGCATGTGCGGGAAGTGAGGTGTTTTCGTTTATGGATGGTTTCTCCGGCTACAATCAAATCCAAATCAAACCGGAAGACCAACATAAAACTGCTTTCATTTGTCCTTGGGGTACATTCACGTATAAAAAAATGCCCTTTGGATTGAAAAATGTTGGGGCTACCTTTCAACGGGCTATGAACTTTGCTTTTTATGACATAAAAGCCATTGTCAAACCATACCTTGATGATTTGCCTGCACATTCTCACAAGAGGATCCAACATCCAGATCATTTACGGTTAATTTTTGAATGATACAGATATTATAAAATTCGCTTGAATCCCCACAAGTGTGTATTCTGCGTTGAGTCAGCGAGATTACTCGGATTCATTGTCTCTAGTAGAGGCATCCAGGTGGATCCATTAAAAGTTGAGGCCATTGTGAATCTGCCTCCTCCTCGTTCTCTCAGGCAACTTCAAAGCCTGCAAGGAAAGTCTAATTTCCTTCGACATTTTATTGTTAATTATGCCAAGATCACTAAAGGGTTCATGCGCTTGCTCAAGCAGGACACCCCATTTATATGGGATGAAACCGCACAACTTGCATTCGAGGCATTGAAAAAAGCTTTGCTGTCGGCACCTTTATTACGTCCACCAGATTATTCTAGGGATTTTATATTATATCTGGCCACGTCAGAGTCGACCATTGGGGTAGTACTAGTCCAGGAGGATGATAAGCTTGTTGAGCATGTCATTTATTATCTTAGCCGTGCTTTGGCCGGACCTGAGCTTAGATACTCCCATGTCGAGAAGTTAGCCTTAGCAGTTGTTTATGCTGTACAGAGGTTGCGCCACTACATTTTATTGATGACCACAATAGTAGTGGCGGATTTGAATCCGTTCCAATATGTTTTATCCCGATGGATTGTTGGGGGGGAATTTAATAAGTGGATAGTCATTCTCCAAGAGTTTGACTTGGATTTCCAATCAGCTAAGTCTAAGAAGTCCTTAGTTTTTGCTGAGCTAATAGCAGAATTTCCCATTGAAGAGAATGTAGTTGTTGAAGATGACTCATTCCAAGATGAGCACATCTTCCTGATATCCACCTCTGATCCTTGGTACAGGGATATTATTATATATCTCCAGACTTTGAAGTATCCTGTCGCTTACTCTAGGGAGGAATGACGTAAGTTACACCTTCATGCCAAGAACTACCTCATTATAGGAGATACATTATATCGACAAGGGGTAGATTTCGTCTTGCGTCACTGCCTTACTCATGAGGAAGCGAAGATTGTCCTAAATGATTCCCATAGTGGAGCGTGTGGGGGTCATTTATCTGGGTTAGCAATGGCCCAGAAGATATTGCGTGCTGGTTATTTCTAGCCCACGATCTTTAAAGATTGTGTGGAAGCCGTGAAACGCTGTCATCCATGTCAGCTTTACACCAGGAAGATGCGGTCGCATCCTGCTCCTTTATTTCCCGTTGTCTCGATAGGCCCCTTCATGAAATGGGGGATCGATTACGTGACGTGCAACCCAGTCTCGGCTGGGGGGCATAAATACATCATTGTCGCTGTTGACTATTTGACGAAATGGGTAGAGACAATGCCTACTTTCAAAGACAACGGGGAAACAACAACTTTCTTTGTTTTCAATCAAATTATTGCAAGGTTTGGTATTCCCAAAGTGATTGTCACTGACCATGGCAGTCATTTTCAAAATAACATGATCACAGAACTAACTACTATGCTCGGATTTAGACAAGAACATTCTTCTCCATACTATCCGCAAGCAAATGGTCAGGTTGAGGCTATCAACAAGACTTTAAAAACTATCCTTAAATGAACAATTGATGCAGCCTGCTCTAATTGGCACATCATGTTATATCCTGCTCTTTGGGCTTACAGAACTAACGTAAAGAATGCCATGGGTTATTCCCTTTTCCAACTCGTTCACGGGGTGGAAGCAGTTACTCCGATTGAATGCGAAATCCCATCTTTGAAGATAGCCATTCATGTGTTACCTGATACAACTGCGCTTGAAGAACGACTGGTACATTTAGAACACCTCGATGAACAACGTAGAGATGCATTGACTATGAATCAGGCTCATAAAAATAGGGTCAAATCTCAATATGATAAAACGGTCAAACCTAGGGTTTTCTTTGAGGGGGAACTTGTCTTGCTTTGGGACCAAGATAAAGAACCTCTGGGGGTAGGAAAATTCAGGCTATGTGGTTAGGAACCTATGTCGTGTCTAAGGTATTAAGTAAGGGCACATATGAATTAGTTGATTATGATGGGAATAAGCTGCCTGAGCCTAGAAATGGGATCTACCTAAAGAAGTAATACGCTTAGGCTTAGCACTTTTTCTTGTATTTTAGTGTATGTATTTTTTATGTACATTAGGTTGTTAGTTTTGTTTTTTATATTATCTGCTAGTTGTTGTAGATGTCTTCTGAAATGTATATAGGTTTTGCTGATGGCGCCAGCCGTCACACTTGTAACCTGGCTTCGGCAGCATGGGTTATCTATTCTCCCTCAGGACAGCTTGTCGCCACAGAAGGCGCTTGTCTAGGTCCTACTTCTAATAATGTTGCTGAGTATAGGGCTGTTATTGAGCTCCTATGGGATGCTTTGTCACGTGGCATTACCCAGCTTGAAATCCGTTTGGATTCTCAGTTGGTAGTTTCCTAGCTCAATCGAGCTTATCAGGTACGAAATCCTATCTTGTTACGTCAGTTCATACAAATTCGTTTATTGGAAAGACATTTTGAAGTTATTACTTTTAATCATATTCCACAAAACCAAAATTCATTGACTGATGCATATGCTAATTATATTTTGGATTGGAATCTCACACACATTTCATAAAAATATACATATAAAAAACACTTGTAAATAAGCCGACAACCAAGCATCAATATATATATATATATATATGTAAAATATCTGTCCGTAGATAGGTCGAGTCTGATCCGTAGATCCCATCATATACAAAAAGTACAAAATGTGGATCATAATCCATCAAAATGCCCTAGGTCTAAGATGGACCGCCCTAGCCACTAGGACCACCTTGGTCCCCATGATCTCCATGCACCCTGGCTTCCTCATCCTCCTCGGCTTCGGCAGCCTCCACTGCATCTTTGTATACAAGCACTGTTCTAGCTACTTGTCTGAAAAGATGTAGCCAAACCGGTGGAACCCCAACTACAAACTCCTGCATGGCTGCAGGGATATGCTCTATCCGTATAGTTGGTACTCGTTGGGTTAACCTGGCCAGTTTCCCCTCAAGTACTTTGATCAATCCCTGATCCTCTCCCATGATAGGACGTACAAACATACGAGGGTGCCCTTCAGGGCGGATTGGTCCAACATCTGCATTTTGACACATGAATAGGATCAAGACTTGTACATATGTATTTATCGATCATTTGAAAAATTCATAAAAATTTGATAATGATTTAAAAATTAAAAAATTACTTACCCATCTCTCCCCATGCTCCTCCTGGAGGGAGGACAAGTTCGGGGTCACCTTGGAAGTCCAACCCGGCGTATGGAAACTTCTCCAGTGCCGACAGCTGTCATTCCCACCAAGTATAAAAGTTAGCATCATATACGCTGTGTACTATGTCTCCTCCTCCGTGACGGAGGAATATGTCTCCCCACCGGCTCATCCTTGGCTGACGCGGAGATTTAACCTGTAGTGGTATAGAAAGGCTCATGGCTGGTACTCTCTCAAAGAAGAATGCTACTAATATGCTTGCATAGCCAAAATTCTTGCGTCTTCCCCTCTTACAGTTGGATAGTTGCCTCTTCATAATGGGTGAAACTCCCGAGCACCAATCATAGAGAGCACATCTAAATCAATCAACCGCCACCCTCATTTGATTTCTGGTGGCCATATACCTGGAGATGATCCTGCAAGTCTCACAATGGTACTAGCCAATACCTGGAGAGTGAAATATTGGATGTCTACATTTAGAACGCTGCTTCCCTTCTTCTGAGTACCCAGTATACAGAATATGTCTACATAGTTTTGGACACTTAAGGGGTCACCGCCCCTTCTAGTGCCCTCCAAATTCACCGGTGCTCCCCGTCGTGACAACTCGGTAATGAAATAGATGTCTTCCACGATAAGCTCTAAGGTCTCACCTTGAATATTGAACATCCCCATGTCATGATCCCAAAAATTGACCATGAACTCAAGTATGCGGACATTGGCCTGCATGGGCGATGTACAAAATAATTTCAACAGCCCACTAGTTCTCAATGCTTGCAATGTGGGCACGCTTTGGAGCGTCGCATGATCCATCGTTTCGTGCTCCCTTTCCCTCCACTCCAGAACCATTTTTACCTGGCAAATATAAGCAATTTAATTCAGTATTTCACAATCAAAATTTAAAAATCTTGCATATTTTTAAAGATTTGGCCCATTGCGCAGCATTTGCGACTGTCTATTTAGGCAGGTTGTGGATCATTCGCGGCTGTCTAGATAGACAACCCGTGAATGAAATGCGTATTCGCGACTTTCATGCTTAGCAACCTGCGTATGCGCACTGTCATATTTTTGGGTGCTATTAAATACTGAATTCACCATTAAAACTAATATTTGTTTGGATCAATTTGACGAGCTTAGGGTGTAGAATTACCTGAAGCTGACGGATTCTGATTCCGACGGTCCAATTCTCCATGGTGATCGATCAAAGGTAGAGGGTAATCTTGCTCTTTATGGTTCAAAAAGTTCAAATGGTAAGAATTTTTTTAATTTTCAAGCTATTTATAGAAATAATATTTCATAAAGTGGGTCTCTTTCCTATAGTTTGAAATGTTAATCAACTAATACCATACTTTTGTACCTTGGAACAGGTTTATCAACTTTTACAGAGTGTTGTTGCTCCAATTGGGTGGTTTTTCTATTTCCAACACATGTTGGCATCTTATAATTCCATATTAACCTTAGTATTTAACACTTTGCCACGGACTATGATATTCTAAACCATTAGTCCCTTGTCTCTACCATTGTTCCTCCGTGTCTAGGGCCCCTATTTCATGAGTATCATCTTTATATGCCTTTGTCATCCTTTGGTGCTCATGCCGCCGCTGTTTCAAGTTCAGGGGTGTCCTATTAGCTATTTTTCACGCCAAATAGAACTTCTTCTGAATCTCTTTTTATAAGCTATCCCTTTATAGGACTCCCCACCCTTATGGAGTTTCTTTAGGCCTAGGTCTGACTCCTTCAAAACAAACTTGACTGTCGAGTTATCTCATCCGTTCAAGCTCGTTAAGAATATGTGAACGGGAATCCGCATTGGTGGTAGGTTATCTCTTTCTCGGACCATGCGGAATAATACGAGAAATGATAACTCTCTTTTATTTTGAATTGAGAAGAGTATTCTCAGGTATAGGTTTATCACTTTTCCGAACCTGAGGGACTAAATTTACAGAAAAGGAACACCCGGTTTGAGCTTAGTTTTCTCTTTTTCGTGCTCTGGACCCAAACATGAAAAAGATTCTGAGTGTACTTTGTGTCTTTGTCATGCTCATTAAACACTAAAGAACAAAGCAATGAGTTTATTGTTGTAAGCCCCATTTCTCGTAACCAAATGGATCTTTCTGAGAGATCTTGCTTTCCTTCACACTCGTAAAACTCAAGCTATTTTATGCTGTTCTGGAAGGAGCGTTGGGTAGGTGGTAATTTAACCTTTTTCAAACCTTCCTGACTAAGTACGAAAAAGGTTCATCTTTTCTTCTTTGGAAGTTAAGAGAGTTATTCTGTGGTTTATTTTATACTTTTTCGGCCTCAGGAGACTAAATTGGATGAAAAAGGACCCCCCCTGGAGTCTTCTTTGGCGTTTTCAGACTCTCTAAATGTGAAAACATCGGATGAGCATGTACTAGTTCAGGTTCATTAAATCCACGAATCAGTGACACTATCAAGCATTATTTTCCCATCTCTTCAAGCTTGTTAAAAAATGAAGAGGGAACCGAGTTTACTTTCCTGGACTCGTTAAAATTTAACAGGGAAGGTAAGGAAGAAGTTTTCTCTTGTTTTCAGTAATGGCAGCATGTCATCCTTGAACATAGCACTCTTTGTTTTTCGATATCTATGTTTTAGTGTCCACTTGTGTTTAGCTATCACTTTGAGTTTCTTACTCTTCCTCTTGTCCATTATACCTGGGGAATCTGATCATGTCTCCTACATGACAGATAAGTCTAGTTGTTCCATCTCTTATTATACGCTGCCTTGGGTCATCTCTGTGTTGTGCTCACTGTTCAAGGACTCTACCTAATGTTCGATCTATAGCATGATCCCATCATTGTTATATTTGTTATCTATTTGTGTCTCCCTTCTTTTGCCCAGTTCCTAGTCACTCTTGTGATCCGTTGGAGGATCTGTTGCCTTCCTTATCACAGCATGGTTCCATTTTCAGTACTTCCTGATGGCAAAGGCCTAGAGTTTTGACGATCGTACCTCAGGATTCACTTCCATCATTGGTGAATTCCTTTGCTTCAGTTGTCAATTATCCCTTATTGGTTGACAAACTATTGAATCCTTTCCATGTTCGACTTCAGCTTACCCTTATTCACATGGCTTGGATTGTACTGGTTCTTTGGGATCCTTTATGAATAGCTTAGTTCACACTTATGGACTAAGTTGCGCAAGATTATGTTCTATCTATCTACATAGCTTCCAGATCTTTGAAGACTCATCATTATTGTATATTGTGGCTTCGATCCACCTTTGTAATATACGTGGTTCTATACCCATATCATATGATGTACTCAAATATTGTATCTGGAAGATTAAACCAACAAAATTGGTGAAAGGCCAGGGTTTAGCCAAGATTCTAACAGAATCAAATTGTCAGGTATTAAATCTTCATTTAATGGCAGGAAATTCAGAATAAGATATGGCAGCAGAATACAGTAAGCAATAGATTTATAGTAGGTATTGTTGTCAAAACCCCAAAAATTCCGAAAAATTTAAAATTTTCAAAATAACATATATTCTTATTAACTGCAGTCATTAACTGTTTGATTAGTTTATGTTACTAGAATTGTAACTAAATAATCTTTTGATTATACTAAACTTTTTAAAGAGTAATTCTTTTCCGTTACTGATTGTTTTTCTATTTGCGACACAAGGTGGGTTTGTCATGAAGGACTGGGCTTACTTAGCTTTCGAGCTAACACAACAGTTTCCTTCTATTACAGGTATACAGGTAAGATATACTGGTCGCTGATAACAAGTCTCGAAAGTTCACAATACAATTTGCTGTATATAATTTAATTAGTGAAAATACATACATGCTAGACAGATTTGCCATGCTTCTACAGGTAAAACTTTTACTAAGTTTCTTTGAGATATATTGCTAGAGAATTGAATTCTACTCATATAGATGACAGTTAACTTCGTTATCTAGAAAAATAGAGTTTAACAATTCTTCAGAGAATAAAACCATTTAAATGCTCATACTGAAAATAGGTGTAAAAATGTAATAATTACTTTTTACTTAAACATCTAGCATGGTATAAAATTCATAACAACAAAGATTAAACTCTGTTATTTATAGTTATTGCAGCAATACCATGATTAGATTGCAATATGATCAGGTTTGCATCTGTAGATGTAAATGCTAAGATATTACAAGTATCGACCTATATTTTTCTTACTTTAAGCATTTACAAAATTTACTATTTGAAAACAAGTCTTCTCTTAACATTTAAAAGATTCACAATGTTTGAAAAGCTACTTCTATTTCCATGATCGACATTTGGATAATAACCATAAACACCTTTAGAATCAGTCCTAGATTATCATACTTAAACCCATTTATGAGTTTTCCAGACTATACTACCAACAAGAATGGTTATAATTAAATTACACAAGATGCCTAACATACACTCACTTATACAATATTTGTAAATCTTTGAGCATGGAAGCTAGCAAAAGTCTAATTGTTACCATAAGGATACTAGGACTATTAAGAGATTGTTATTATATTAGCAATAACAAATAAAAATGGACTAGAGTAACCCAACTCAAAATTAGTGGGTTATATAAATTGATTTCTACAAGTTATAGTCATATAAAAAGAGAATGACAAGTCTTTTACCTTCAATGCAGACTATAGCAATTAACAATATAGTTGTAGAATTGTAAACAACTATACCTAACATTACTCCATTATTATTATAACCCTTATAAATAAAAAATAATTCGCTATGTCTAAATACTTACAAGACTAATCATAAACAAAATCTATAATGTAAAGTTTTATATGCACTTATCTAAAGTACGTGGTTTGAAAGTTATGTGGTAGGTGATACCATGGTATAACGACCTTATGGGATCTCCACGCTATGATTTTGTTTGAAAAATCAATCAATGGCAAACTCGTCATGGAACATTAGAACTCAACCCACTGCATGCAATGTATTAAAAGTACTACGTGGTCACTCCTCGGCCATGCAATGGCGTTATAAAACAGTTGAATCAACCCTAATTTGTCATTTCTCCTTCGCCTTCGGGCTTGGCTGCTCTACAGACCCTTCTGGTTCATTTCGTTGTTACGTTGTTGATAGCAGCTTCTATGCTGCTCTAGTTCTTCGTGCTCATCTACTGCACTGTGTGGGAGTTAAAAAGCTTGCTGTTGGTGGCTTTAAAGTTATTGAATACCTAGGGTTTTCCCCCTTTGGAACCCATTGCCGACCCTGTCACTGCGTAGTGCATTACCTCAACTTGATACTGTCAATGCCCTCCCTCGTGATAGGTATCCTTCGCTCCAGCGAGCTCATTCTTCTCGGTGACAAAGGAAGGGTTCACCCTCCCTCTGCTCATGGTTATCTGGCTATTTTCGGTGGCTACACTTCTATCACACTCGGCGGTAAGTTACAGGTTGTTCCTTCGTTTTTTTTTCATTTCAAGAAATAGTTTAGCCATTACTGATAAGGTTTTAAAATAATCAGCTGCTCCCTCTTTTGCAGGTTCGGTCTCCTCCTTGTGGAGTGGAAAACGCAAGATTTCAGCTGTTGTTTTTCCCCGGTAATCCTGGTCTCAACATGGCGTTCCCTCCTTGCTGGTTTTTAGGGATGTTAGAGGTTGGCTTTGAGAGATGTGACTCTTGTGGTTACCTCGGTTCCGTTCAGTCTTATTAAACTGCAGGTTAATATGAATTTTAAAAGGGTAAACCCATGCGCTATGCATGGGTGATGCGGCTTAGGCCGATGTTGTAATTATTAGTTTTTCTTCTGTGTTTAAAATATTGTAAAAGAAATACTGTATAAAAGGCACTAGGCTGTAAACCTACCTGCAGATGAGGTTATGACCTCGACATCCTGTTTCTTTTACTGTACTCTTGAATGTTCAGGGTTTTTACCCAGAGTTTTGTAATATAGCTTATTATAATGCTTTCCTGTATCTTTTTGTTTGTTTAACGCATACATTTTGAATCTATGCTCTGTACAGGAATAAATAAAATATGGGTTTATAACAGCTTATTATTGTGAATTTATAATATGGCCGTAGGTGAAAATATTGTCTTAACCCTTAGTATTTATTTTACTTGTATAATCTGGATTTATAGGGTTCAACCCTAATTTTACAGTTTGAGATAAAGTTTAGTTTCTTATTCTGCCATTATGAATTAAAATTATAAACTCTGTTGGTAACTATGAGTAAAATAAATGGTTTATACCATAATGGTTAAGCTCGATGTTCGAGCAATTTACTGTTCTGTTATTTTCCTTTGCTTTAAAATAACAACTGAGCTATTTTACTATTGATAAACTCTTTTAATAATGTCACTGTTAGGGTTATGTACCTTGATTTACTTATTATGTATTAATTTCTTAAATGATATATAGGGTTTCTTCCCTTAAACTATAAAGGTTCTTACATTTTACTTTTAATTTATTTTAAAAGAGTTTCCAGGAAAATGACAGGTTATACTGTAAAACCGAGTATATTTAACTCATGACTGTAACTTTAACAATGTTGACAATCTCAAGTTTAAAAAGAATATTACCCCTATGTTGTATAATATAAAAGTATGATATTATTATTACAATAATGCTTACTAATACAAATTATTAATCCTGTCTTTATTGGAGTATTATATTCTCCATATGTATACCTTTGCTTATTTTATATCCTAAAGAAGATAGCATTATGCTATTGTTCTTCCTGCGCAAAATGTATTAGGTTTAAAAATTTGACCTCCTTATGAATAAGGAAAAGTATTTACTGCTGCACAGTTATACCCGTAAAGAAGTAAGATTAAGAACTGTTAGTTACTTGCAGCTCGGACAGTAAGTTTAATTCTGGAGAATATTTATAGTAATAAGAATCCTACTTTAAATTAATAGCAAAACAAAGATAAAATACCTTACTACTACTATAATGAATATATTATCTTTTGAGATTTCTATAGATTTTATATATTAATACTACCTACATTCTACTGTAATTAATTTATTCTCTTAGTTATAAAGTTTACTTACAAATGCTCTGTAAGTACAATTATTAACATGTTTATATTCTGAATAAAAAGAATAATAGCTCTGTAACTTGTTCTTGCTTTGAGTTAATTTTTAGAAATGAAATTATCTGAATACAAGGAAGGAAACTATATAGTAAAACAGTATGAATTCTAGTCTAACTTCTACTTTCTATCTTTTACAGTAGCATTTACTGGAAACAAAGATATAGTACTAGGAAGTAGTTTTTAAGACTATAAGAAAATAACTTATGAATTTGTAAGACACTTGTAGTTACTGGAGTAACTAAATAAGAATCTCGGTTCAGAAGGATGTTACTTCCCAATACTGAGATACTGTACTGGAGTACGGTCTGGTGAACCCAGATGTGGAAAAACACAGTAATTCTTTAACTCAGCAATAGATTAACTACTAATAACTTGAGATACTCACATTACTAGACTAACTAACTCTTCAGTCATATAATATAAACATAACATGCATCCATTTATACTCATTAAACATAAAGAGATAAGTGACAAAACCTGTTTAAACTGGGACAACAACAGAAATGGGAGGCCGTTCCTCCCTACCAACTCCTAGAGAGCACTCAGACAGCAACTCCTCAGGACCGCCGAGCTTGCTCTGGTCTCCCTGGCTGGAATTAGGTGTAGCAAAGTCATATACCAATCTTCAAACTCAGTATTAACTCAGAACTATGAGTCAGTTCTCTCAGCCAAAAAGCTGTAATGAAATCAAGTTACTACAGCAATCCTTTTAAAACAACTTCCTTACTGTATTTCCCTCTTCCTCAATGAATTTCCTGAATAACATTCACCTGATTGAATTCTCTCTGGAAAATATCTGAGCAGCCTCAACTCTCTTCATTAAGTACTTTTAAAAGATTTCCTAGGTCTTTTTTGGGTTAACTGTCATTTAATGAGCCACCTGCTCTGATCCCACTTTCTTGGGAGATCATGACCCCAAATATAGGGAAGTTGCCACCTGCAACTTAGGAAGTGTTTGAGGATGCTGCCACTTTTGTTTTTCCTTTCCACCTAGTTCCATCCATTAGTTTGACCAGTAACCTCTTTTTAACAGCTCTCCCATGCTGTTGTCTCCACAATTTATTTATTAATAATAAAATATTCTGAATTACACTCCATTTTTGTTGACTCTGCTGAGTCATCAATTCCTACTTAGCATTAAATTTAACATAATGTCTCAGGAATATAATTAAATAATTTACATTATTTTTACAAAATTGGGGTATGTGACATACACACCCCCTTAAAATGTAACATCGTCCTCGATGTTACTTATTCTTCTTCCTCAAGAACCTCCTGGAACAGATTCGGGTATGCCTCCCGCATCTTACTTTCCAGTTCCCATGTAGCCTCTTCAGGACTGAGGTGCTTCCATTGCACCTTCACCTGTACAATGGCACGGTTTCGCAGAGTAATTTCCCTCCTCTCGAGGATACAATCCGGTTCCACCAGAACTTCTCCTTCTGGTTCCACCTATACAACATTCCAATCAATTACATGAGTAGCATCATGAACATACTTTTTCAGAACAGAAATATGGAAAACATTATGCACTTTCAAATTAGGTGGTGACGTTGACTGATATGCAACTTGACCAATTCTTCATAGAATTTCAAACGGACCACAGTAACGTGGTGCTAGTTTTGCACAACTACCCAGTCTTAGGGAGCTTTTCTTTGGTCTTACCTTTATGAACACGTGTTCACCCACCTGGAACTCTTTAGGAGTTCTTTTCAAATCTGCTTGGCTCTTTTGTCGATCCTGTGCCACCTTTAAGTTTTCTTGCACTTGTTTCACAATCTGTTCCATTTCCTTCAATAATTGAGGTCCTAACACCAATCTATCTACTGGATTATTCCAGGAGATAGGAGTGTTACATTTACGCCCATACAGAATTTCAAATGGGCTGAACTTAGCTGAGGATTAATAGTTATTATTGTAACCAAATTCTGCTAAATGCAAGTAATCCTCCCACTTACCTGGTTGATCCTTAACATACATTCTTAACAGATCTTCCAACACCTGATTCACTCTTTCTGTCTGTCCGTCTGTCTGAGGATGGAAAGAGGTGCTGAAATTTAGTGTTGTGTTTAATCCTTTAAACAAGGATTTCCAGAAATTCCCTGTGAATTTAGGATCCCTGTTTGAAATAATAATCTTAGGTACACCATGTAGCCAAAAAATTTGCTTTAGAAATATGTCAGCTATGTTTGCAGCCTTGTAAGTGGTTTTAACAGGAATAAAATGTGCTGTTTTACTTAGTTTATCTACTACCACCATAATTGAATCATTCTGATTTTGATTTCTGGGTAATCCAGTAATAAAATCTAAGGTGATTATTTCCCATTTCCAACTAGGAATAGGCAAAGGTTGCAGTAACCCAGCTGGATGTTGATGTTCTATTTTCACTTGTTGATAGTCCAAACATCTAGCTATATACTCAACTACTTCAGATTTCATATTAGGCCAGAAATAATCTTTTCTTAACATGGTGACAGTCTTCTGGTAGCTTGGGTGCCCAGAGTAAGGGGTTTTATAAACTTCATCTAGAATCAGCAATTTAACCTTAGGCACATTAGGCACATACAATTTATCCTTAAACAATAAAAATCCATCTTTATTTAGACTATAACCTTTTATTAGACTTTCCATAGGTTCTTCTTTAGCTGTAACCTGAAATTTTTGATAAATTTCATCCAATTTTATCCCTTCAGTCAGCTGTTCATTTAAATCAGAAGCATAAGTACTGATTGCTGTTGTAAAATTCAGCTTTGCATTTCTACTCAAAGCATCAACCACTTTATTTTCTTTTCCTTTTATGTGTTGAATTTCGAAATCGTATTCACTTAAGAAGGCTAACCATCTTGCTTGCCTTACATTTAAGTTGGGCTGATCTAGAAGGTATTTTAGACCCTTATTATCAGTCATTAAAGTAAACTTTCTGCCTATTAAGTGGTGTCGCCACATTTTTAAGGCATGAATAACAACAACAAGTTCTAAATCATAAGTGGCATAATTCTTTTCATGGATCTTTAACTTCCTAGACTCATAGGAAATGACATGCCCATCCTGAGTCAGTACTCCGCCTAAACCATCATTACAAGCATCGGTGCATACCACAAAATCCTTATTAGGATCTGCTATTCTTAGAATAGGCGCAGTTGTTAATAAAGTTTTTAATTTCTTAAAGCTTTCTTCACATTTTAAATTCCAATCAAATTTCTTTCCTTTCTTTTGCAAGGAAGTGATAGGATTAGCTATTTTCGAAAAGCCTTCGATGAATCTTCGGTAATAACCGGTAATTCCCATGAAGGACCTAACATCTGTTACGTCTTTTGGTACTGGCCAATCTTCGATTGCCCGAATCTTTTCAGGATCCACAGAAATCCCTTCCTTAGTCACTACGTGACCTAAGTACTGGATTTCATCCTTAAAGAAATCACACTAACTGAACTTCGCAAAGAGCTGTTGCTCTCGCAGTTCTTGTAAAACTATCCGTAAGTGTTCCTTATGTTCCTCTTTATTTTTAGAATAAATTAAGATGTCATCGATGAATACGACAACAAATTTATCTAAATATTTATGCATTATGTTATTCATTAGGCACATAAATATAGTTGGGGCATTAGTAAGCCCAAATGGCATTATGACAAATTCGTAATGTCCATACCTTGTTCTGAAGGCTGTCTTGAAAATGTCCTCTTCTTTAATTCTTACCTGATGATATCTTGATCTCAGGTCTATCTTAGAGAACACCGTAGCTCCACGCAGCTGATCAAACAGATCATCTATGCGGGGCAACAGATATCTGTTTTTAATTGTCATTTTATTAAGTTGACGGTAATCTATGCAAAGCCGCATAGTTCCGTCTTTCTTTTTGACAAAGATTACTGGTGTTCCCCAAGGGGAAACACTAGGTCGAATATACTTCTTATCTATTAATTCCTTTAACTGTGA
The DNA here is from genome assembly GCA_001517045.1 of Pseudotsuga menziesii. Classification (NCBI taxonomy): domain Eukaryota; kingdom Viridiplantae; phylum Streptophyta; class Pinopsida; order Pinales; family Pinaceae; genus Pseudotsuga; species Pseudotsuga menziesii. Next base: position 703,243 of record LPNX010245244.1, read on the forward strand.
TTTTAATTCATTAAGTTCTAGAATATTCATATGATACGGAGCTTTTGAGCTAGGTACAGCGCCTAGTACTAGCTCAATAGTGAAATCCAGTTCCCTCCTGGGAGGTAATCCTGGAATTTCCTCTAGAAAAACATCAATAAATTCATTTAACACAGGAATATCCTCTATTTTTATTTTATCTTTTTCAGATTTACTCACCTCATCTGTAATGGTTACAGCATAGGATTTACACCCTTTATTGACTGCTCTTTTAAGTTGTAAGGCAGAAATCTTCCTGATTACAATTTTCCTAGGAATACCCTTAACTGTTACAGGCTGTTCATTATTATTCACACACGTAAAGGTATTATCAAAATAGTTTAAAACTACCTTATGATGTTCTAACCAGTCCATACCAATAAGTATGTCATACGAGCCAAGTGGCAAAACATTTAATTTAACAGTAGTTTTTTAATCATTCATATCTAAAGCACATTCCTTAACATAACATATTACCTTTCTTTTTGCCCCAGTGGCTAGTTGAACTAACCAGGAGCTATCAAACTTTTCAACAGTTAATTTACACTTTTCTACTATTTGAGGTGAAATATAACTAAGACTAGCACCTGGATCTATTAAAATAGTCACAGGGGTTTGGTTAACCATACCATCTACTTCCACCATGGAAGTCTGATAATCCGCTTGGCGATTCTCCAATGCTGCATTGATTCGGGGCATAGTCCTTGCAAAATATCCAACAGTCATTTCATCTTGTATAGTATGAATATTGTTGTTTGGCTTCTTCTGATTTGGGCAGCCTGAAGCATAGTGCGGGCCATTGCACTCCCAGCACTTAACAGGCTCCTTCCGCTCGAAATTCTTAGTAAAATTTCCACGATTGTTTGAAGCTTCCTTGCCCTTGAAGTTATTGGAATTATTGGAATTATTAGGAACACCATTTCTGTTTCCCTGGAAGTTCTTACCATTAGAATGATTTCTGTTCTTATTATTCCTGAAATTTTTCTGGGGTACAAACTCTTTTTTCTTGAACCCAGGCTGATTACTATTCTTTTTAGCCTTCCAATTGGCTATTCCTTCTTTTTTTTTATTCTGTTCAAAATAGAAATTAGCCTTCCGCATGGCTTCTTCTAGAGTTTTGGGGTTATCATATTCGATTCTGTCCTTTATATGATATGGCAGGCAGCTAAGAAACCGTTGTACTTTAGGTTTCTCATCAACTAAATACGACACATACCTTACCAGACTTAAGAACTTACTGTTTAAGTCCTTCATAGTCATGGATCCTAACTTTAACTCATAAAATTCTTTCGCCCTTTCTTCATAGTATTGTTCGGACATAAACTTCTTCTTGAAGTACCTTTTAAAAGTACTCCAATTGACTTCTTTTTCCTTGATTCCCTTAACTCTTTTCAGATCTTGCCACCATATATCTGCCTTTCCAGAGAGATTATAGATGGCCATTCTTTCCTTCAGCTGATTTGAATAGTTGTATATCTGAAAATATTTTCTCATCCCGGATAACCAGGATTCTGCCTCTTCTCATTTTTCAGTTTCTCCATTGAAAATTGGGGGTTTTATTTTCTTGAACTCCCCGGAAATATCTTCATAAGGCCTGTACTTTTTCTTTCTCTTATACAACTCAGTCTCACTACTATCACTAGTAGTGTAGTAGCTTTGTTGTTCCCTGAGCCCTTCAGATGATGAGCCGCTTTCAGCTTTAACCAGTTTCATCTTTTTAGGTCCTTTCTGGTGGCTATCTTCCTTAGATTTAGATCTTTTGCTTCTCCCTTCAGTCTGAAATTTTTCCATCAAAATTTGATTTAACTCCTCTTGAGTTTTCAGAATCCTTTCAATGTCCTTCTTGACTGATTCTATTTCAGTCTTTAAATTCTTTATAGTGTGCCTCAGCTCTGAAGAGTGAGTAGTTGCCTCCTCTATCACAGGTTCTCTAGACATCTGTCTTGTCTCAGTGTTTGGAGACTCCTCCTCAGCATATTCTCCTAACTTCTCCATACCTGCCTGTTAGATTTAGAAAAAGAAATTTTCTGCCTTTCACATAAAACAAAATACAGGTTAGTATGTTATTTTTACCATTCTACGGAAACTAGTTGGGCCACATCAAGGCCTAGTATTTGAACCATGCTCTGATACCACATGTTAAAACCCCAAAAATTCCAAAAAATTTAAAATTTTCAAAATAACATATATTCTTATTAACTGCAGTCATTAACTGTTTGATTAGTTTATGTTACTAGAATTGTAACTAAATAATCTTTTGATTATACTTAACTTTTTAAAGAGTAATTCTTTTTCGTTATTGATTGTTTTTCTGTTTGCGACACAAGGTGGGTTTGTTATGAAGGACTGGGCTTACTTAGCTTCCGAGCTAACCCAACAATTTCCTTCTATTACAGGTATATAGGTAAGATATACTAGTCGTTGATAACAAGTCTCAGAAGTTCACAATACGATTTGCTGTATATAATTTAATTAGTGAAAATACATACATGCTAGACAGATTTGCCATGCTTCTACATGTAAAACTTTTACTAAGTTTCTTTGAGATCTATTGCTAGAGAATTGAATTCTACTCATATAGATGACAGTTAACTTCGTTATCCAGAAAAATAGAGTTTAACAATTCTTCAGAGAATAAAACCATTTAAATGCTCATACTGAAAATAAATGTAAAAATGTAATAATTAATTTTTACTTAAACAACTACCATGGTAGAAAATTCATAACAACAAAGATTAAACTCTGTTATTTATAGTTATTGCAGCAATGCCATGATTAGATTGCAATATGATCAGGTTTGCATCTGTAGATGTAAATGTTAAGATATTACAAGTATCGACCTATATTTTTCTTACTTTAAGCATTTACAAAATTTACTGTTTGAAAACAAGTCTTCTCTTAACATTTAAAGGATTCGCAATGTTTGAAAAGCTACTTCTATTTCCATAATCGACATTTGGATAATAACCATAAACACCTTTAGAATCAGTCCTAGATTATCATACTTAAACCCATTTATGAGTTTTCCAGACTATACTACCAACAAGAATGGTTATAATTAAATTACACAAGCTACCTAACATACACTCACTTATACAATCTTTGTAAATCTTTGAGCATGGAAGCTACAAAAAGTCTAATTGTTTCCATAAGGATACTAAGACTATTAAGAGATTGGTATTATATTAGCAATAACAAATAAAAATGGACTAGAGTAACCCAACTCAAATATAGTGGGTTATATAAATTGATTTCTACAAGTTATAGTCATATAAAAAGAGAATGACAAGTCTTTTACCTTCAATGCAGACTATAGCAATTGACAATATAGTTGTAGAATTGTAAACAACTATACCTAACATTACTCCATTATTATTATAACCCTTATAAATAAAACAACAATTCGCTATGTCTAAATACTTACAAGACTAATCATAAAAAAAATCTATAATGTAAAGTTTTATATGCACTTATCTAAAGTACGTGGTTTGAAAGTTATCTGGCAGGTGATACCATGGTATAACGACCTTATGGGATCTCCACACTATGATTTTGTTTGAAAAATCAATCAATGGAAAACTCGTCGTGGAACATTAGAACTCAACCCACTGCATGCAATGTATTAAAAGTACTACATGGTCACTCCTCAGCCATGCACTGGCATTATAAAACAGTTGAATCAACCCTAATTCGTCATTTCTCCTTTGCCTTTGGGCTTGGCCGCTCTGCAAACCCTTCTAGTTCATTTCGCTGTTACGTTGATGATAGCAGCTTCTATGCTGCTCCAGTTCTTTGTGCTCATCTACTGCACTTTGTGGGAGTTAAAAATCTTACTGTTGGCGGCTTTAAAGTTGTTGAATACCTAGGGTTTTCCCCCTTTGGCACCCATTGTCGACCCTGTCACTGCGTAGTGCATTAACTCGACTTGATACTGTCAATGCCATCCCTTGTGATAGGTATCCTTCGCTCGAGTGAGCTCTTTCTTCTCGATGACAAAGGAAGGGTTTACGCTCCCTCTGCTCGTGGTTATCTGGCTATTTTCGGGGGCTACACTTCTATCACACTCGGCGGTAAGTTACAGGTTGTTCCTTCGTTTTTTTTTCATTTCAAGAAATAATTTAGCCATTAATGATAAGGTTTTAAAATAATCAGCTGCCTCCTCTTTTACAGGTTCGATCTCCTCCTTGTGGAGTGGAAAACGCAAGATTTCAGCTGTTGTTTTTCCCCGGTAAGCCTGGTATCAACATGGTGTTCCCTCCTTGCTGGTTTTTAGGGCTGTTAGAGGTTGGCTTTGAGAGATGTGACTCTTGTGGTTACCTCGGTTCCGTTCATTCTTATTAAACTGCAGGTTAATATGAATTTTAACAGGGTAAACCCCTGCGCTATGCATGGGTGATGCAGCATAGGCCGATGTTGTAATTATTAGTTTTTCTTCTGTGTTTAAAATACTGTAAAAGAAATATTGTATAAAAGGCACTGGGCTGTAAACCTGCCTGTGAATGAGGTTATGACCTCGACATCCTGTTTCTTTTACTGTACTCTTGAATGTTCAGGGTTTTCACCTAGAGTTTTGTAATATAGCTTATTATAATGCTTTCCTGTATCTTTTGGTTTGTTTAATGCATACATTTTGAATCTATGCTCTGTACAGGAATAAATAAAATATGGGTTTATAACAGCTTATTATTGTGAATTTATAATACGGCCGTAGGTGAAAATATTGTCTTAACTCTTAGTATTTATTTTACTTGTATAATCTGGATTTATAGGGTTCAACCCTAATTTTACAGTTTGAGATTAAGTTTAGTTTCCTAATTTTCCATTATGAATTAAAATTATAAACTCTGTTGGTAACTGTGAGTAAAAAAAATGGTTTATACCATAATGGTTAAGCTCGATGTTCGAGCAATTTACTGTTCTGTTATTTTCCTTTGCTTTAAAATAACAGCTGAGCTATTTTACTGTTGATAAACTCTTTTAATAATGTCACTATTAGGGTTATGTACCTTGATTTACTTATTATGTATTAACTTCTTAAATGATATATAGGGTTTTTTCCCTTAAACTATAAAGGTTCTTACATTTTACTTTTAATTTATTTTAAAAGAGTTTCCAGGAAAATGACAGGTTATACTGTAAAACCGAGTATATTTAACTCATGACTGTAACTTTAACAATGTTGACAATCTCAAGTTTAAAAAGAATATTACCCCTATGTTGTATAATATAAAAGTATGATATTATTATTACAATAATGCTTACTAATACAAATTATTAATCCTGTCTTTATTGGAGTATTATATTCTGCATATGTATACCTTTGTTTATTTTATATCCTAAAGAAGATAGCATTATGCTGTTGTTCTTCCTGCGCAAAATGTATTAGGTTTAAAAATTTGACATCCTTATGAATAAGGAAAAGTATTTACTGCTGCACAGTTATACCCATAAAGGAGTAAGATTAAGAACTGTCAATTACTTGCAGCTCGGACAGTAAGTTTAATTCCGGAGAATATTTATAGTAATAAGAATCCTACTTTAAATTAATAGCAAAACAAAGATAAAATACCTTACTACTACTATAATGAATATATTATCTTTTGACATTTCTGTAGCTTTTATATATTAATACTACCTACATTCTGCTGTAATTAGTTTATTCTCTTAGTTATAAAGTTTACTTACAAATGCTCTGTAAGTACAATTATTAACATGTTTATATTTTGAATAAAAAGAATAATAGCTCTGTAACTTGTTCTTGCTTTGATTTAATTTTTAGAAATGAAATTATCTGAATACAAAGAAGGAAACTATATAGTAAAATAGTATGAATTCTATTCTAACTTCTACTTTCTATCCTTTACAGTAGCATTTACTGGAAACAAAGATACAATACTAGGAAGTAGTTTTTAAGACTATAAGAAAATAACTTATGAATTTGTAAGACACTTGTAGTTACTGGAGTAACTAAATAAGAAGCTCGGTTCAGAAGGATGTTTCTTCCCAATACCAAGATACTATGCTGGAGTACGGTCTGGTGAACTCAGATGTGGAAAAACACAGTAATTCTTTAACTCAGCAATAGATTAACTACTAATAACTTGAGATACTCACATTACTAGACTAACTAACTCTTCAATCATATAATATAAACATAACATGCATCCATTTATACTCATTAAACATAAAGAGATAAGTGACAGAACCTGTTTAAACTGGGACAACAACAGAAATGGGAGGCTATTCCTCCCTACCAACTCCTGGAGAGCGCTCATACAACGACTCCTCAGGACCCCCGAGCTTGCTCTGGTCTCCCTGGCTGGAATTAGGTGTAGCAAAGTCAGATACCAGTCTTCAAACTCAGTATTAACTCAGAACTATGAGTCAGTTCTCTCAGCCAAAAAGCTGTAATGAAATCAAGTTACTACAGCAATCCTCTTAAAACAACTTCCTTACTGTATTTCCCTCTTCCTCAATGAATTTCTTGAATAACATTCACCTGAATGAATTCTCTCTGGAAAATATCTGAGCAGCCTCATCTCTCTTCATTGAGTACTTTTAAAAGATTGCCTAGGTCTTTTTTGGGTTAACTGTCATTTAGTGAGCCACCTGCTCTGATCCCACTTTTTTGGGGGATCATGACCCCAAATATAGGGAAGTTGCCACCTGCAACTTAGGAAGTGTTTGAGGATGCTGCCACTAGTCTTTTTCCTTTCCACCTAGTTCCATCCACCAGTTTGACCAGTAACCTCTTTTTAACAGCTCTCTCATGCCGTTGTCTCCACAATTTATTTATTAATAATAAAATATTCTAAATTACACTCCATTTCTGTTGACTCTGCTGAGTCATCAATTCCTACTTAGCATTAAATTTAACATAATGTCTCAGGAATATAATTAAATAATTTACATTATTTTTACAAAATTGGGGTATGTGACAATTGTGATTCTTCTTAGTATAAAGAAATTGTATATTTCCTCTTATATTTACAATGCCCTCCAGAATTGAATAGAAATGAATGTAGATCATTAAAAATTAGAGCAATGAAAAATGATTTAATAGATCAAGTCTTGTACTGGAAATATCCTGGAGGAATATTGTTGAAATGTTTGGAAAAATCAGAAGTTGATGCTGTTACTACTGAATTGCATAGTGGAGTATGTGGTGGGAACAAGTACTGGAAAGAAACTATATTCAAAATCCTAAGAGCAGGATATTATTGGCCTACTCTTTTCACAAATGTATAACATCAATTCAGAGCATGTGTGGAGTGTCAAAGGTTTGCAGGTAAGCATAAACTTCGGTCGTTACCCTTGAAACCTATAGCAGTAAATTTTCCATTTTAGTAATGGGGTTTAGATTTCATAGGAGAAATTCATCCTCCTTCTAGTGGTCAGCACAAATGGATTTTAACTACCACTGATTTTTTCACTAAGTGGGTGGAGGCAATCACCACAAGGAGAGCAACTGAACAAGTCATAATTAATTTCCTTCAGGAAAATATTCTCAGTAGATTTGGATGCCCAAGGAAATTAGTTACTGATAATGCTCCTGCTTTTAAGTAAAAAAAGATGGTGAATTTTTGTGAAGAAAATAACATTAGCTTGAAACAATCCACACCTTATTACCCACAAGGTAATGGATTAGCAGAGTCTAGTAATAGAAATATTGTGAACAGTATCAAGAAAATGTTATTTGAAAATAAAAGGAGCAGCAATACCAAATTAAAATTTGCTCTTTGTGCTGATAGAGTAACTATAAATAAGTCAATTGGGACATCCCCTTTTTAGTTGGTATATGGAGTTGATGCTTTGTTTCCTGTTCAATTAGCTTCCCTAGTAATTAAATTCTTGTAGGAAATAAAAGAAGAGCCTGATGATATAAGAACAAGAATGTTTCAGATAATCCAATTGCAGCAAGAAAGATAAATTATTGAAAATAGAGCTGAGATGCATAGGAAAAAGGTGAAAGAAAGTTTTGATAAGAAAGTTAAAAAATATGTTTTTGTAGTGGGTGACCTTTTTCTGAGGTGGGATGCATGAAAGGATGAAAAAGGTAAGCATGGAAAGTTTGATAATGTGTGGATAGGGCCTTTTATAGTGATCAATATTTTGGGAAATAATACTTTTGTTTTGCATAATTTGAATGGTGAGGAGATTGCAGGTCCAACGAATGGAAGTTTTCTAAAGTATTTCCACACATATTGAGTGATAGAAGGTCATTGTACATATTCATTGTATACAACATCTTAGTTTCATGAACAAGACTCCAGCCCAATAAGAAAAAAGTTATGGCTTTAGTAGATTTCAGAAGGCACAGGTCAAGATGTTCTTAAAGCCTCACAAGGAGAGCTTTATCCCCAGTCAGAGCCAGATGTTATCTCTATGGTTGTTTCTTATATTTATCCTAGGGTTTTTTTTTTTTTTTTTCTTAAGGTTTATATTTGGGTTCATAAGCCTAGTTTTACCTTATTCTTTACCTTTTTACCCTTGTTTTACTTTTGTTTGGTATGATTTTCACTATGTTTTTCTCTTTTAAAGCTCAAATCATTTATTTAAAAGTTATTGGTTTGTATTAAAGCAAGGGATATTATAAAAATTAAGAGTAACTTTTGTTATATAAACTGGAAGCATATATTAAAAGGAAAATATTGCAGTGCTGCCAGTTGTCTTGATTCACGATATGAAATTAAAATCTTTTATTATTATAATGATGGAATGAAGGTGCATGGAAAGGTTTGTACACAGGTGGCAATAGTTTCATTAAACATATGTTAAACGCCATACTTCATCATAATGGCAATAGGGTTCGTGCAGTACTATGTCCATACACATAGGGTTTCTGAATTGAAGCCCATATTCAATGTGACTATGTGTTTTGGAGTAAGGTTTTGTTTTGAACACAAGAATGTATTATAGGTTCACGCAAGATGATTAAAAACAAGAGACCTGGAGGATTTTTTTGCAGAATTGAACCTGATAATCTACAGTGGGTTCATGAATGCCATAGATCAATGAAGATGATGTAAAATGTTGGTTGGTTTCCATTTTGTGAAAGGTTGTAGGGTCACAACAAACAGGTAACTAGGGCATTCATAAAAAAATAAAATGATGAAGTTGTTTGGTTTGAGAATTTAAAGATAATAGTGAATGAAGAAACTATAGCAAAAGCTATTGGTGTATTATCTGAAGGAGAGAATTGGTTCAAACAACAATCATTTGAGGTTGATTAGAGCAAATTTCTTCTGCCAGGGTTCGAGAAACTTGATTGGAAGAATGGTATACATGTTACGAAGCTGAAACCTATCTGGAAAACACCATTGGAGATGATCCAAAACTATGTAACCTGTGAGGGCCACTATGACAGAGTGTTTAGGTGTCATTTACATTTTCTGATGCATCTCAGTGGAGAAAAGAAAATGAACTTGCCCTATCATTTGTTGAAAAGTATCCAGAGAATGATTTCAAGGGTTCACAGTCGTTAAGAACATATAGTGCGTTCCCTTTTCCATTAGGGGTTAATCAAATTGTTAATTGTTTTTTATTTGAAGAAAAAGGGGAAAATGTGGGAGGAATTTCTCTTTGAATCTGGGTTTGATGCAGAAAAGAAAAAAGGGGAAAAGAAAGGAAGTGAAAATGATGCATCAGAGAATCAAACAGAGCAAGAGGAAAACCTAGATGCATAGAATAATAGGTTAGCAGAAAAATTGTCACAGGTAAATGATGAATTATCAGAAGCAGGTGATGTTAAGAATGATGTAGAATCAAAGATATTACAAGGGTTAAACTAATTGAAGATTTGAAGGGTAAAGCTATGGATTTAAGCTTAAAACCTACAACTCGATTAAGAATAAAACTTGAAATGGAAGCAAGCCCAAAGTTTACAGAAAACAATGAGTTAGTTGTTATTGAAGAGTCAATAAACAGTGATAGGGTTCAGTTACTAAATGAAGAACAAGTTTTAGAAGGTGAAACATTTGTGGAATTGCAAGGAAGGGTTGAACATATTCTAGAAATATTTTGCATAGGAAAGCAAAATTATGATAAAAAGGAAATGGATACAGGTCTAGCATCTGTACAAAAAGAAGATATAATGGTGGATATAGATGAATCAAATCTTATTCCAGAATTGACACAGATAAGGAAATTCATGATATCTTATGAAAAACAAAATGAGTATTTGCATGAGCTGAATGAAATTTAATGCTTTCAAATAAGAGATTGCGAGAGGATTTAGAAGAGAAGGAGGTTGATTATCAGAAGTTGGTTAATATTTCCAAAGACATATTGAAGAAGAAAAGGGATTTACAGGAGCAGTATGAGCAAGTTTTGGATCAAAATAGAGGATTGTAGAGCAAGGAGATGAACCAGGATGCTGAATACTCTAGGTTACAAAAGAGATCACAGGTCCTTCATGATATGACTTTATTAGCTGAAGTTTCTAAGAGTCTTTGATAAGAGATCTTGATTAGTATCAAGTCATTAGAATTGACAGATAGTAGATAAGGTTGTTGTGTTTTGTCCACATGGCAATCTAAGTACTTGTGTAATTTTTAATAATTAAGTCCTACTTTAAACAAATTTACTGTTTTTGGTTATTCGAGATCCAGAATTTAAGGATCTAGAAACCTTTTTTATTTTTTAAATTAGTTATATATATTGGAGAACCAAGACAGAAGAAAGGGTTGGAATCATAGATGGGAATCCAGTTTTGAATATGAATTGTAAGACATAAATACTCTTTGCATCTTTAATATAGAACTTTATTTTGATATGATTATGATCATGATCTTGTTTTGTATTCGTTGATGATTTTCATTTTATTATGATTTTATCCCGTGTATGGTCATCTTAAAATCCATTACAGGATTCTTATGATAAAGTGCAGTTACCATTAAATACTTAGTTACAACACCTAGTTCATTTACTTGTAAATTCATGCTCGTAATCCCTTCTGTTATTGAACTTTGTATTTTATTATATGTCATACATTTCTGTGATGGTTATTTTATTTGATTTCCCGGTACCTTTGATTACATACCATCTCTGTTTTAATTTGATTTCATTATTTTGAATTATCTTCAAGATTTCTCTGAGCTTGAACCCCAGTAGTCTAGGTTCAACTTTAGGGATAAAAGGAGGCCATGAATATCTAGGCAGAGAATGTTATGAATCGCTCCTCAATTACAACAATTTCATGTTGTATCCTCCTCCCACTCTTACTAACAACAATAACACCACCTCCCTGGAGGTGTGCGAACCCCTGTCGATGGGGCGCTACATTCATCAATATTTTTCCACCTCAAGAAACCATTCGGCTCAAGCGGTTTGGAAATCTTCCTTTGATGAAGCAGAAGTTGAAGTTGGACCCAAAAAGAAAGTATGAAGGTAAAGACCCGATAAAGGTAAAAATCAGTTTATGACGATCCCCAAGCAATGGTGTTTATCTTCCCAGAGCTGAGGGGCAAATAAAGTTTTTTTTCAATGTTAACCACTATATATCTACTTTGATATTTTGACTCCTTTTATGGATTAGCTTAATTTTTGGAGAAAATGATAGCAGAATAGAAAAAAGGACAAATATTTCGTAGAAAATAACTCATTTGAGTGCTTTCTTGTATAAGTCTATTTGAGGTAAAATTGCAGTAGGATATGTTCAGTCTAAGAGGAAGGGGCATTTTCATTTTAATAATAAAGATTAAATCATATGCTTTTGCAGGTTTTGATGTGTTTTTTTATCTAATAATAATAATAGTAAAGAAGCAAATTAAGCATTACATACTTCATCAACACTTACACGTGTTTGAAATCTAAATCCTAATAACTATCATGTAAATAATGTATTGTCATCCTTTGTTCATAGTGCTTTCCCAGTAAATCAAAATATTATAAATGAGCAAACCACAAGTGCTAACAACACAATTCAACTAAAAAAATTCTATACTACATGTAAACAAAGTTGAGGGATAAAAGCCCTCAATTTTGATTAGAAGTCCTTTCAATTGGATCAAGACAAGTGACAAGTCCATATGGATGTTTTATCGGTCCTCGGCAATTTGGGCAAGAGTTTGAAATCTATAAAATAGAGAATATTATAATAAAAAGGAAGTAATAATGAATGTTTTTCATGTTGTAATATTTTTCCACTATAGTGTTTTATATAGGTTGTGTTATATATAAAAATAGGAGAATGCTTTTAGGATGATGTTTATTTTTTTTTAATTAACTATGTTATTATTATATTACGATAATACGGATATTTTCTTTACCATTTATAAAAGTACGGTAATGATTTATGTTATTATATTATAATATAGGTATTTGTTTTATTATATATTGGTGTTATTTTCACCATTTTTGAGATGGAGGTCTATTGTCAAAATCTCAAAAATCTAGGAAGATGTGTGGTAGTCATCATTCATTACGAACCCTAACAAATGTCATTAATTGTTAAAGACTAAAATAGTTACCGGATTTCTTGGATTTATGCAAGGTAGTTAGAAAAACTCTTAGAGTAAACTCTCAAGGTAGTGGTAGGTATCTTATTATCTTCATGTGTTTTCATATCTTGTCATTTTTTTTCTCATTTCTTTAACGTCAATATGATTAACTATGTTTCGTAATAATTTATGGAATTGTTGATCTTAACGTATGCATAGTTCTTGTGATTGTTAAAGCATCATTCAAAATGTTTCTAGAAGTTTCAATGTAATGTATGTAAATAAATTCAATTAGTTGTCATGTGCTATAGCATTTTACTAAATGACTTCCGTAAAACTTCTGCATCATATTAAATTTTGGTCATTCATGTTCAATATAGTTATTTAAACAATTGGGTAAGATCTTATTTTGTGTCAATAACATTTTTTTTTCGGGGAATAAACTATCTTACTCCAAAATCCATTATATTAAAGATCATGTAAACAAAATTAATTATTTTCTTTTAGTCTTACTTTAATTTGAATTTCAAATCTCATTTCAATGCCAGTGGTTTTCTATGCCTCAAAAATAAATAAGTATTTTTAATGCATACAAGATATTTACACAATTCAAGCAGAATGGGGAAACACGCTCCCAAGAATTTGTAGTGGATCTGATCCCTACAAGTCTGGTTGGGATCCATATTGCTAGATATTACCTGATATTGTCTTGACAAGTGGAGTCCAATAAGGCAAGAAAACAAAGATAAAGTTTTATTACAAGAAATAAAAGGTTAAAAAAATTACTACCAAGAAAAATTATGACCAAAACCCAAGGAAACAAGGGATTAGATCATAACAATGAAAGAGGATAACAAGAAGAATCAGAACATGGAAGACTAACAAAACAAGTCTGAACCCTCAAGATAAGTAGTTATTTCCGATGACCTATTGGACCTATCCCATTAAATAATGGAAAGGATTGACAGTGTGACTTTGGTAAAAGAAATACAACCAACAAAAAAATGTACAAACATGACAACATACCATTCTTCAATAAATTAACGAATAGTGATGATAATAAATTCATCTTAGAATTATAATGGAAATCATCAAATGAAGTAAACCGAACAAAGAAATGGGACAATTTTAAGGAACATTGAGATGCACAACACTATCCTAGTATTGAATATATGAAAAACATCAAGGCTTCCATGCATAGGAAGACATGGTAGGAAAATTTATTAATGCATATGCATTGATACAAGAAAAAACTCTACATTTGCATCAAGGAGATAACTCAAAAATGTAATCAAACAACAATGTAGATATGATCCATTAAAGGAACACAGAATACATTGGTTCATAATAAGACTATTACACACCATAAAAACATATGTAAGGGAAAATAATATAAAACACTATAAAGTTCTGGTGCAAGCAAGAATCATGAGGCTATAATAAATACTTATATATAACATACAAAAAAAACAAAAAGAGGAGAATGAACAAAGGATATAAAAATCAGAATATGAACTAAAAAAATAAAGATGTGAAAGTCCATAATCCCAAGGAAAAAAAGATTGGAGAAGTAAATACAATTAAGAATAAGGACATAGAAATCCAAGGAAGCTACACAAATTCAATTTTCTCAGAACTCACAATACATCTAAACACCCTTGGCATAACCATCCTAACAACCTAAGGAATCAACAACAACCTTTGAGATTGTTGTATCCAAAAGGAGGGAACGAAGGATTATTTAGGAGTGAAGGATCTGAGCAATAATGAAACCAAAATGAAATGTGTTCAAATTCTAGGCACACAACTATAACAACTATAATGATCAAACCTTATAGAGTCATTGCTTGATCGAATTATGGACCAAGTAATTATCATAGTAAACACTATAAAACATTCATAAATAAGTTTTAGGAAAAAAATCAAAATGATATAGATAGCAAGAGAACCAAAATAAAAATAACCTTTGACAAATAGAACCATCCCATCAAAGAATGGAAAGAACTAATTATGTGAATTCCAATCAAATAAATATTAACATAAAAAAAATGTACATAGAAGAAAAGAAACCATTGTTTAATGGATCAATAAAGAATCATGATCATATAATCATCTTAGAGTTATTATGGAAATCAGATATAAACCCAACAAAAAAATGGGTCATATTCAAAGGAACATTGAGAGGTACAACTCTATCTTGGAATTTGAAGTGTGCAAAGGGAAGAACCTTCGGTGCATTGGAAGAAGTGGGAAAATTACTTAATGTCTATGCATTCCCAAATAAAATTTTGACAAATCAGAGAAATAAAGCAAATAAAAGGAGAAATCGACATTTACTATGATGGTAGACTCACAATGTTAATTGGAAAATTCATATATCATGAGTCAAAAGTAAAACGCATTACATTGGTTCATAACAATACAATTAGACACCGTCACAACACTCCTAAGGATGAATAATCCAAAACACATAGAGAATGAGTCAAAAGTAAAACGCATTACATTGGTTCATAACAATACAATTAGACACCGTCACAACACTTCTAAGGATGAATAATCCAAAACACATAGAGAATGGAAGGAGAAGTACTTTCAAATAACCGATAGAAAAAAAAGGTACTATAGTACGTAAATATAACTTATAGGAAAAAAATTAATTCTCCTTCC
Source organism: Pseudotsuga menziesii (assembly GCA_001517045.1). Taxonomy (NCBI): domain Eukaryota; kingdom Viridiplantae; phylum Streptophyta; class Pinopsida; order Pinales; family Pinaceae; genus Pseudotsuga; species Pseudotsuga menziesii. The sequence continues at coordinate 718,368 of LPNX010245244.1, forward strand.
AACCTCTAGGAGAAGTACTTACAAATAAAAAAGAGGAAAAAAAGACAATTACCATACGGGATAAAAATTAGCATCTAAAAATGAAAGAGGTGAAAAACATGATCCCAAGGAAAATAAAGATTAAATAAGTGGAGACAACAAATAAGAAGATGGAGAGAAAGAAGATAAATAAATTCAATTTTTGTAGAACTCATAATATATATGAAAACGCTTCGCACAACTATCTAGGCAATTGTAGGAATTAACAAGGACCCGAAACTAAGAAATCCAATATCTAGAAAACAATGATTTTTCAAGAATCAAAGAATCAAACAACAACTAAACCAAAATTTAGCAAAAAAATGACAAATTTAATATTCAAATCCTACCACGACAAAAAATATTTTGCAGTTCTATGCATTTGGCATGTGGCGGAATATAACAAACAACTTCATTTGTAAAATACTAGGAGTCACTACTTCTTAAAATGTCTACCAAATGGTTATGATATTAAACCATGTCCAATATTTATAAAGAAGTTTTAAGAAAAAAAATAGAAATTGATATAGATAACATGAGAACTAGAACCAAAACAAGCTTTGGCTATCAAAACCATCCTATCAAAGAACAAAAAGAACTAATAATGTGAATTTTGATCAAAGAAACTAGAAAAACCATATATGGACATGAAAAATACCACTATTCCATGGAGCAATTAATAATTATGGATCATTTACTCATCTTAGAATTGTTATTGCAAGAATATCGTGAAGTAAATATGACAAAAAAATGGGGAATATTCAAAGGAACATTGAGAAGGGAAACACTATATTGGTATCGAAAGTGAAAAAAAACCTTCAATGCACGGGAATATGTTTGATATCTACACAAATATAGTAGAAAAACCCTTAAAATTTGGACACTTGAGAAAATATATCATATGAAAGAAAAAATTATCATTTATAATTATGGTAAACTTAGAAACTTAATTGGACAACACAAATATGATATATATATATATATATATGCTACATTATCTGATAACAAGACCATTACACACCATAAAAGTATATGCAAGGATGAATAATCGAAAACACTATAAATATGTGATGCAAGCATAGATCTAGAGGGAAGGCGAAATAATTACAATGGCAATAAATAGAAGAAAAAACAAAAAGAAGATAATAACTAGAGGATATGAAAATTAGAAGTTGAAGAAAATGAAAGAGGTGAAAAGAGGAAATACAAGATCATAGAAGTAGATAAAACCAAGAAGAATATGGAGAGCGAATGAAGCTATACAAATTCGATTTTTGAAAAACACACAATATATCTAAACACCATTTGCACAACCATCCCTATAACGAAAGGAACAAAAAAGGACCCTTCAAACAAGATATCCAAGAGGAGGAAACAAAGGATTATTCAAGAATCAAGTATTTGAACAACAACAAAACCAAATTAATTTAGGGCCTATGCACAAAAAAATAACAACACTAATTTTCAAATCCTACCAAGAGAAAAAATAGATCAAAAATGTTATCCTTATGTCATGTAAAGGTATACAACACACCACTACAATTTAAACATACTAGGAGTCACTTCTTTTTCACTTTGTTTATTAGGTAGTTATGGTAGTAAACATTATTTGACATTGATGGCTCGGGGTTCTAGGAAAAAAGTTGAAAAATTATATGGATAGAAATAGAACTCGAACCAAAATAATCTTTCGTTGTGACTAGATAAAGGAAAAGGGTACCATAGAAGGAAATCCAATAAAGAACGTAACATGGGATTTGAAATATAAAAATAAATATATGAAGAGTCTATCCTAACAATCAAAGATTGAAAAAAGAAAAAGAAAAGTTGAAATCTATAAAATAGTGAGGCAATAGAAACACTAATGTCGACCTAAACAATAAAAAATGCAATAATTGATCGATCAACTAAATAATTTACCCTTAAAAAAACAATGGTTAGAGAAAGTTAAGGATTATTTGGGTGACTATTCATTAATTAAGGAGATGAAGTGGAAAACATATAATGTTCTATGTATGTAAAATTAGCTCATTGTTTCAAAACAAATTAGAAATACCCACATTAGTAATGGGGAAGGAGGTCCTCCATGTTTTAATGGCCTAATATGTTGATGTATTTGTAACTTCGGAATGTATTCACTTGCATATCTTATGTATTGTACCCCAATGTTTATTCCAGGAAGTATCTCTAATGTAATTGAGTCATGTCATGCCCCGATGTTCCGATCAGGAGATTCAATAATGTAAACAAGTCATTTAAAGTCATAGAGTATAACCCTCATTATTGATGAAGGGTTAAAGTCCCCGGAGTTGTGGGGCCCTAGGGTTATTAGACTCTCCTAGAGAAGTCAGCCCTAGTGAGTTATTGTCAAGTCAGGAATTAGTATAAATAGAGAGGGAGCCTCTCTATTTAAAACACATTCATACACATTCACTCACACTCAGTTGGAGCGCATAACTTAGAGAGAGAAGAAGCTCGGACAAGAGAGAGAGAGAGACTACTACTGTCGGGAGATCATCTTACTGTCTTTGGGTTTTACTTTTGGTGTTGATTCTATTTCTAAGGAAGTTGCGAGGTTTCCTCGTTTATGGTTTCCCTGAGGAAAATCTTTGTGTTCATTGTCTCTTGTGATTGATTGTTGTGTTTGTTATTCTCTCAGATAAGATCCTAAGATCATATAGCTTAAATGTTAAAAATATAACATGGTATCAGAGCTTACCTGAGAAGAAGACATTGTGCAACTGCTGAAGCTAGGGATACCTACTTTTGGGATCTCTCTCCACATATTTTCAGCAAAAGGAGGTTGGGAAGACTCTCCTCTCTAGGGTGCATATTTCTATCGAAGCATAATCTAATTATGAGCATTTTTAGTTTTTGACCTGACACTACTGCCGAAAATTAGGGATTTCCATAGAAGTGAATTTTTTAAGTGAGCCCAGGCCTGGATTGATCTCCTCCCCAAAATCAAAGTTTAGAGATCAAGATCAAAGTTTTTGGTTGGGTAGAACTCCAGGAAAGTCAAACCCTAATCTTCTCCTGAACCAGAAAACCAATTCTACAGAAATTCAGCTCTAGATCTAGTTCCGACATATTAACCTGGTAAGATCTAAATATTTTTCATTTCCATTTGAGGTTCTCTATTAAGATGTCTCATCATACCAATCTTGATGAAAATATTGAGGGAGCTGATAACTTCTGAGCTTGGAAGTATAGGATCTCCATGGTCCTGGAAGAAAATGAGTTTGACTCTTATATCAATGAAGAGGTTCCAGTTCTAGAGGGAGATGAGGCTAAGGCCTTACACAAGAAGAAATTGGTCATGGCTTAGTGGATTATTTCTGATTCAATCAAGGATCGCCTCATACCACAACTATCCTCTCTAAAGATACCTAAAGAGATGTTTGATTCCCTGACCAAGTTATTTGAAGGGAAGAACATAAACTGAAAGATGACTCTGAGAAACCAATTGAAGAATGTAAATATCAAAAATGCGGAGACCATCCAGTCTTAATTTACAAGGGTCTTGTAGATCAAGGAACAACTGGAAGCGGTAGATGAAGAAGTAAAGAAGGCAGAAATTGTGATGACCACCTTGAATGGTCTCCCTAGGGCATGGGACTCTTTCATTCAAGGGATCTGTGCTAGAAAGAATCTAGTCAATTTTAGCAGACTGTGGGAGGAATAATCACAAGAATAAGCTCTAATATCAACTCGAGAAGAAAATATGGGAAGTGAATATCAAGCTCTCACAATACAATCCAAGAAAAGCAGAATATACCATCACAAAGGTAAGCACTCTCACCCAAAAAAAACACTAGAAAGTATAACAAAGATTTTTCTAAGTACATTTGCTTTATATTGATGAAAGAGGACACCTTGCAAGAGATTGTCCTAGAAAAAAATATAGATCTCACAAGAGGAAGCAAAACAAGAAAAGACATCATGCTCATGCTGCAGAAGATGATGAGCCTTCCAAGAAGAGAATCAAACAAGAAAGTGATGATTCTTCTAGTGATGAAGAATATGTTTTGATTTCCGATCTCACGGGAAACATCACACATGGAAGCAATGATTTGGTTATAGACAGTGGGGATTCCAAACACATGGCAGGATTCAAAGAATCATTTGTGAAACTATCAGAACATGAATCACCCCACAAGGTGAAACTTGGGGATGACTACCAATATCCAATAAAAGGTAGTGGAGAATCCTCCTACAAATTAAACTTTGGAAAGTCTATGAAAATGAAGGATGTCCTATTTGTACAAGGACTAAAGAAGAACCTTCTCGCCATATCTGTATTAGATGAAAAAGGCATAAGAGTTGTAGTTATAGATGGCCAAGTCATCATGTGGCCAAAAGGAAATACTATTGCCGATGCAGTAGTAATTGGAGAACAAGAGGGAGGAGTATATAGATTAAAGGGCGAACCAGAACAAGCTTTGGTTCATGACTCAATAGAACCAAATGAACTTTGGCATAAAAGGCTTGCACATGTACACTATAGGGCACTAACACTTGCAAGCAAAGTTGTTGAAGGTCTTCCAGAAATACAAGATAAACATGAAGAAGTATGCAAGGGATATGCGAAAGGAAAGAACACAAAGAAGACATTTCCAAGTAGCGAAAGCAAGGCTAAAGGAATCTTGGAAATCATTCACTCTGATGTATGCGGTCCGATGTCATCCAACTCATTAAGCGGGTATGTATACTATGTTTCTTTCATTGATGATTTTTCTAGGAATACATGGATATACTTCATGAAGAACAAAGACGAAGTATTCAACAAGTTTAAGGAATTCAAAGCCTTGATCGAAAACTACACAGAGAATAAGATCAAGATTTTTCGATCAGACAATGGTGGAGAATTCACATCAAATGACTTCAAGGAATTATGCAAAGATTCAGGGATTAATAGGGAGTTTAGCACTCCATATAATCCACAAGGGTGAATCCATGAAGATGGGTGTCTATTTTGGGGGGTCTTATGAGAAAATAAATTTGATTTTTTCATGTTTTTCAACTTTGGGCGAATGAAAGTGATATTTTCGTTTAGAATTTCACTTTCAAGTAAAAACAAAACTTTTAGAGAATTATGTTAGCTTTCTATTCATAATTTTTTGAATTTTTTTTATTGAGATTTGATATGTCATTTCGGAAAATGTTTGGCAGTGTGTCCTTATAAAATGAAAGGACTAAAAAATAGCCATGTTTTGTTGTGCCCATAAAATCATTGTTAATGTCATGTTTTGCAAAAAACAAATATGCTATGACAATATACACACAATATACTATTGCGATTACTATAACTTTGTAACCAATGGATCTATATACTAATTATAATATTTTTTTGAATTCGATCAATGGAAAAAGCTTGTTGGTTTTAAACATAAATTAAAAATCTACGAATACCCTTTTGAAGTAGACACTCCAATTAAGTGCAGCATATTTTTTTCAATTTTTTTGGTGGTGTATTTTTAAAGTTAGATATTTTTCATTTCACCGCATTTTGAAAGAGATGAAACTAAACTTGACACATGTTAAGAAACAAAAAAAATAAAAAAATCGGATCTCACCTATACACAACAAAATCTATACCTACGGAAAGTAGATTTAATGATGAAACTAAAGGTATCAAGTCCGACAGTCGATTTGTAGTGTAAGGAATCCATTTTACCTTTTGAAAATGGAGAAACCTAAAAACTGTGCAGGTTACAGGTTTCAGAGGTTATTCGGCCGAACAATTTTTTTCCATAACGGCGACGTTACAAATAAGGTTGTTCGGCCAAAAAATAAATGCAAAAAAAAGATTCGTTAGCCGGAAAAAATAATCGTATAAATAAAACGAAAGAGCTTCATTATTTTCACACCTCTTCACTTCTTATAAGTAAAATGAAAAAGCCTCATTATTTTCGCACCTCTTCATTTCATATAAGTAAAACGAAAGAGCCTCATTATTTTCTCACCTCTTCATTTCGTATAAGTAAAAGTATTTTTGAAGGAGTTTTCAGAGGACATTTCTTTTGCCAAAGAGTTTTTAGAAGGTATTTTTCCTCTCATTTATAATCCAGGGGTACATTCAAAGAAGTTTTTCCCAAGGCGTTTTTGTCAAAGAATTTGTGTTCTAAAGTAATTTTGAAAAGAAGTTATTTCTTGGAAGAAGTTTTTTCATAAAGCATTTTTCCAAGATATTTTTCCAAAGTAGGTTATTTGTTTGCAATGGGTTTTTTTCCAAAGAGTTTTTTTTTTTCAAAAAGTTTTTTTCCAAGGTATTTTTGTAAAGTAGGTTCTTTGCAATGGGTCTTTTCCAAAGAGTTTATTTGCAAAGTATTTTTGCAAATGAGTTTTTTTTCCAAAATATTTATATAAGTTGTTTTTTCAAATAAGGTTTTTTTTCAAAGAGTTTTTTTTTTCCAATTGTTTTACAAAGAAGATTTCTTTACAAGGTGTTCTTATTTTTTTCCAAAGGTTTTTCAAAAGGAGATTAAGCAATCATGGGAAATAAAAGAAACTGTAAAAAAAAAAGTGATCGTAAACTTGATGACGATGCTAATAGGGAAAAACAAAAACTTAGAAATACAGCCAAAAGAGCAAGGGTTGCAGAAACAGAAGAAACAAATGAAGATGTAAGAACATATTTACATGACAAGGTTGATGAAATGGAAATTGAAAATAGGGTACAAGAAGAAGAAATGGAAGTTGAAGAGACCATTGTTGACATAAATAGTGATTTACATGTTAATGTTGATGAAGTCAATATTGAAGATCAAAACCAAGATTCAAAAATTGGACCTAGAATGTATATATCATGTATTTTCAAAATTCATTTTTTATAATGAATTGTATTTTTGGACATATGTTAAATTAAATTAAATTTGATATACAGGTACTTTCACCATTGATGATGAAATGTTAGAAGACATTTATTGCGACAAATATGGAGAAAAATTACACATACATGTTGCACGATATCGTGCTACAAAAATTTATGATGATATTCTCAAGGATTGTTCAATAGCAGGACAAGCACAAATTTTGAGATGTTTATTGGTGTCCAAGAAGTTAGAAGGTGCTACATCATTATTGGGTATTCACAAGGTGACAAAAGAGTCGAAACTGAAACATAATGTGATAGAAAATATAGGTGATGCAATAAAAAAATTTGGAAAATCCAGAAAGAAAGATACCAGTGCTACATGTAGAGCAATTCAGACATCAATTGTTTCAGCTAGTACTAGACAAAAATGTTTGACAACACAACTAGCACAAGAAATTGGAACCTCAAGAAAGACATTATACAAACATAGCAAATTCAGAATGCAAATAGATGAAAATGATGAACTTGCTTGCTGGGAAATTATTTGTAGACAACCTTACAAAGATAGAATGGGAGAAGGTGTTAAAGATATTGTACAGAAATATTGGTTGGAACATGCTCGAGTTTCACCAAATTCAAGGGATGTGATACGACAAAGAGTATCACGAAATATATATGAAATCCGTCCAAAACATATAATGGAAATGACACAAGTACAATTGTTCAATAAATTCAAGGAAGATCATCGTGGAATTAATATGTCGATCACTACATTTGTGCAACAAAAACCATGGTATGTTAGACCTATTACTATACATGACACATGTTGTTGTCATTATCATGGGCAATTTCAATTATATTATGACACGTTTCTTGAATTTGGTAAAATGTTTTGGAAAAATTCACCACCTCCGCCTACAGTACGTGAATTCATATCTCAAACCCTATGTGAGAGAAATCACGATGAAGTATTTTATAATAAGAAATGTGTCAATGGAAAACATTGTCATGGTTGTAGAAATCTTATTTTATTCCACAATAAATACCTTATCGATAATGATTAGTCGCTTTCAAATGTAACCGTCGATTGGAGAAGATATGAATACAACATTATTCTACAAGTTCTAGTGATGCACATTCCAAAAGAATTGAATTGCAAGAAGTTAAAATATGTGTGACAGATTTTCTCAAGAAATTTGAAAGTGAAATTTATAAGTACACCAAGCATTCACATAGAGCACGATGGAAAGACCTTCAATTCAAACATTCCCGTGAAATTTTTCCAACTGGAAAAATTTTGTCTGTAGTTGATTTTGCAGAAAACTACACATTTGCTGCACAAAAAGAGATTCAAAGTGAATACTATCATTCTGACCAAGTTTCAATATTTGTCCATGTTCTATATAGACATTCTCAACAATATGTTGATGGCATTGAAAGCACGTGTGACAATCGAGATGTGATTAAAGAATATCACTTTTATATCAGCGATGATCGTACACATGATACACATTTTGTTCAACATTGTATTGAATTTTTTTTCCATGATTCACTAAAAAGTCGTAAATTTGAATTCAATGAACATTGGATATGGTCGGATGGATGTGCAGGACAATTTAAATCTTCACTATCAGTTTTTTGGTTATGTCGACTTCATAAAGCAATGAACATTAAACATTGATGGAATTTCTTTGAAACTGGACATGGAAAAGGTGAACATGATGGTGCAGGAGCATGCGTAAAGAGAGCACTTCGAAGATGGCAAATGAACCATTCTTCTAGACGATTTCATTCACATGCAGAGGTTGTCCAATGGTGTAAATCAAATCTAAGCCATGATTGTAGTCAACAACCAAAAGATGTGCACAGGTATATACATTATTTTTTTAATTTATATTAATTGTCAATTTTAAAAAATGTATGTACTAACATTGAAGTATTTGTACACTAACATTAAAAGTTGTCATTTGTGATTTATCATTTATTGTGTAGGTTTTTTTGGCTTGTTGGGGTCCAAGATATAGATAGATCAATACCATACGAGGCTAGCACCATACATGGAACTAGAGAACTTCACTCTATTTAAACAAAGTCCTTCCAAAACGTGTTTGCATTTGACAGTAGAAATCAAACACGTTTTTGTCATATTTGCACTGAAAATGTTGAATCTACAGAAATTTGTGAAAACATAACGAACAACTACGTAAAACATTGGAAACACACAGAGATTAATCCAAAAGGAAAAATTCCACTAGAAAACATAGAAGAATTAGAATAAGAAAAAATAAAAACATCATCTGATGGCGATAGAATTTCAGATCTTGTTAGAGAACGTAATGATGTTGATTGTTCAATATTGTCCATCACCTTATGTGTATATAGTCAATTTAATTCACTTAACTCCAACGCCAATTATAATTTGCAGAGGAGATATTTTCACTGTGATTGCACCTTTAGACAACAATGAAGATGTAAAATATTATTTGATGCGACACATCGAAGGAAAAATGAAGTTATTGGAAGATTACAATGACAACGGATTTACATATGAAAGAGGATCCATCATTTTAAAAGGCTATTTTTTGCAGCAAACCCGTATGACTGAAAATTATGTCTACTTTCAAGATTATGAGCCTGATGTTATATGTTGTCAGTATAGTCATTTAGTGTGCATCTCGAATAAAATTAGAACAAGTTGTATAAAAAAAACCTTAAAAAATAAAAAATGGAAACTGTCCAAATATGACCATGAACGGATAATTGAGGAAATAATTCCATTGCGATGTTTTTAACTATATCATTTCTTATTCTATGTTAAGATTGCCTATTATGAAGTAATTGAACTTTAATTTATTAAAATTCAGAATCAAGTTGCTAATGTTAGCTTAATAATAAAAAAATATTAGAATTCAAAATCAAGTTGCTTTAATGTTACCTTATAAAATTGATGGATTTAGCTATAGTTTATTAGAATTTAGAATCAAGTTACTAATTTTACTTTACTAATAAAAAATATTCCTATCAAAACTTCTTAACATTCCTAACCATTCCTAACATTCACTCATACATTCATATATTTACGCCTATCAAAACTTCCTAACATTACTAGCATTTCCTAACCATTCTTAACATTCACTCATACATTCATATATTTACGCCTATCAAAAATTCCTAACATTCCTAACCTTTACATATACATGTATATAATCCAAAAAACAATATCTAAAATCAATGTAACAAATTGGATTTCTTTCATTCTTAAGGTTAACATTCCTAACATTTCTAACCTTTACATATATATGTATATAATCCAAAAAACAATATCTAAGATCAATGTATGTATGTATATAATCCAAAAAAACATTCATGAACATTATAGTTCAATGTACATGTATATAATAAAAAAAACAGTCATGAACATTTAAGTTCAATGTACATGTGTATATAATAAAAAAAACATTTATGAACATGTTTATAATCCTAAAATTAAGCTCTTCGATGTCTGAATCAAAGAAGTCCATCAATATCCTCCACTAGGGTCTTCCCTTGGACTCATAACAATCTAAAACATGTGGGTGATTCCATGAACACGGGTAACACTTTTTGGCCAAATTTGGTGATGAAAACCTGATTTTTTACTCATGTGCTAGATAGAAGCCCTCAAAACGCATATATGCCATGTGAATTTTGACTTGCAGTAAAAAAACAAATTGTAGAATATTATGTTGGCTTCATAGTGATATTTTAAAAAAAATATTCCGATGTTATTTAATGTGTGAATTTTTGCATTTAATGAACTGTGTGACCTTAAAAATTTGAAGAAGCTAATAACTGGCTCGTGTCCACGTAGAGTAATTCAATCTTGCATTATTAATTTAAAAAATATATATATATGAGCATGATATACATAAGATGCAGTGTGATGTGCATATTTTTTTGTTAATTTTTTTCGCATTATACAATTATTTATTATTTTTCGAAAGTGACCACATTCGATTTCAGCATCGTTTTAAACACATATTTGTCCACGTAAAGAAATTTTTTCTATTTTTTCAAAAATTGAAAAACCAAAGATACCCTTTTGAAGAGGACACGTCGATATGTGATGTGTGCATTTTTAAGAATTTTTTGGCTGTGTATTTTTAACTCTGCAGATTTTTCTTTGCTCTGCTTCGAAGTTGCAGTGTGGTTTTCTAAGTATAAGTTTTAGAAGTAATTAAAAAAATAAATATCATATGAATGCCAAAATGCGTGTATGATACCTCAATGGATAGAAGATTCATTGGTGAATCTATCGGTATCAACTCCGCTCAGTTATGTGCTAGGAATGGCAGGGTTTACACCTCTGCAAGGCACAGGAAATTTTCCATTTGTTTGAATGTGGGCTAAGTCTATTTTTTTAAGCCCTCGACCGAGGTATGAACCTCGAACGAGGTATCTAAATACCTCGGTCGAGGTATTTAAATACCTCGACTGAGGTATTTAAATACCTCGACCGAGGGTTTTTAAAGCCCGCAATACCTCGTTCGAGGTATTTAAATACCTCGACCGAGGTATTTAGATACCTCGGTCGAGGGCTTGATAAAACCTCGGTCGAGATATTAAGACCTCGGTCGAGGGCTTAACAAGCCCTTGAACGAGGTGCGTTTTTCTGTTTTTGCCGAAATATGCTTGCCCAAAAGTGTTACCCAGGTCCGCGGATTCACCCATGTATAAAAACAGATTATGAATATCATAAATCATTTAAACAATTTTAAATTAAAATCAAAACATTAAAACATTAAACTAGTATATAAAAGATCAATACAATTACTAACAAAATCACCTCAAATTCTCCATCATTCAATGGAGTCTTCTCTTTGCCTCTAAAGGGTGGAGGAGACCCAAGCTACATCATGTATAAAAATAGTTTATAAATCTTACAAACCATTTAAACTATTTTAAACTAAAATAAATAAAATAAAATATTAAAATTACAATTCCACCACTATCCTCCAATGGAGTCTTCCTTTTGCCTTAAAAGATTGAAGAGATCCAAGATTCAACATATATACAAGCAATTTACAAATGTCAAAAATTATTTAAACTAATTAAACTTATATATCAGAGAACAATTTGGATAATATTACATACCTTGAAGAAGAAACATGTAAAAACATTACTACTTTTGCTTCCTCTAAATTTTATGTGTAGATATGTAGATATGGGTCAAGGAGTAATAGGAGTCATAGATTTGATCAATCATATCTATAACTCCTAATACTCCAAGACCCATTTCTACAAATAAAGATAAATGACCCTTGTTTATATGAATGACATTGCAACCATATATGATAAGGATAAATCATCTCTACCACTATCGCCACGTTGATGATCAATTGAATGTAAACTATACAATAAGCCTGAATCCATAGGTGACCATGATAATATTTGATTTTCATTTCGGACACCAACTCCCAAAAAATGTAATGACCACCTATGCTTATGTCTCAAGGCTGCTCTCTTTCCATTGAATATGACATCTACAAATTTACAAAAATATCAATTTCTACATGTTAATTAATCAAATTAAAAAATCTAGCTACTATAAAAACTAAGATTTCAGTAAGGACCTAGATATCCCTAATATTATCTAATAGTTCTTTAAATGATTATAGATAATTTATTATCTAATTCCATATCAATTTCTACATGTTAATTTTAATCAACTTTAAAAACCTAGCTACTATAAAAACTAGATATCCCTAATATTATCTAATAGTTCTTTAAATGATTATAGTTAATTTATTATCTATTTTCATTTGAGATGATATCTACAAGATTACACAAATCAACTCATATCATGTTCAAATTGTACATGTTAATTCCTCATCTTCAAAGACCTAGCCACTAAAAAAACTAAGTTTTTAATAAAGACCTATATGTCCTTAATATTATCTAATATATCAACTCATAACATATTTAAACTTTGCATGTTAATGCCTCAACTTCAAAGAACTTACTACTATAAAAACTAAGTTTCTATTACCTAGATGTCCCTCATATTATCTAATAGTTCTTAAAATGAAAATAGGTACACTATTGTTGAATGTATGAAAAATTAATGTAGCAATGTTTTTGTTTTTTGTGTGTTAAATTTTTAAAACTACGTTTTTAATAAAGACCTAAATGTCCCTAATATTATCTAATAGTTCTTAAAATGAAAATAACTACACTACTATTGGATGTATAAAAAATTAATGTAGCAATCTCTATGTTTTTGATGTATTTTAGATTTTAAAAAATAATAAAACAGATATCATCAAATATGAAATTAAAACTACATTTCTTTATGTCAACTACAAATATTTTCATTATTCCATAAAATCATAAAAAATATCCCTTATACTAAGTAAACTGATTAGAGTCACAGTTGATGAACTCTGCATTGACAAAGTTGATGAACTCTACATGGATAGGGTTCATCAACTCCGTCCACATGGATAGGGTTAAGTTCATTACTTCATCTAAACAGAGTTAATCAACTCTATCCATAGATAGAGTATTCATTCATGAACTCTGTCCATGGACAGATTTAATACAAATATCCTCCTTATTATACCTATGAACTTAAATTAATATTATAAAAAAATCACAATATCTTAATATAATAGTAAGTATAAATTGTAACTAATAAGCAGTATACAAGTTATATGTTTCTTTTATGTTTTAGATTAAAAATACATAAGATAAAACATATCAGTAATAAACAAATCTGATGTTTTATGTGTAATAATGGTTTTTTTTATGATTTATACTAAAACTACTAAAATACGTTTTGCTAAGTAAAGTTATCAGGGAAAGAGTTGATGAAGTCTGAATGAACTATTTTTTGCTAAGTATAATCCATTGTCCTGTCTATTTGGACAGATTTGATTTACTCTATTCACATGTGGACAGAGTTGATGAACTCTGTCCATTCACATTTGATTTAATCTATTCACATTTGGACAGAGTTCATCAACTCTGTCCACATGTGAATAGAGTAAATCAAATCTGTCCAAATAGACAAGACAATGGATTATACTTAGCAAAACATAGTTCATTCAGACTTCATCAACTCTTTCCCTGATAACTTTACTTAGCAAAATATATTTTAGTAGTTTTAGTATAAATCATAAAAAAAAACCATTATTACACATAAAAATCAGATTTTTTGATTACTGATCTGTTTTATCTTATGTATTTTTAATCTAAAACATAAAAGAAACATATAACTTGTATATTGCTTATTAGTTACAATTTATACTTACTACTATATTAAGATATTGTGAATTTTTTATAATATTAATTTAAGTTCATAAGTATAATAAGGAAGATATTTGTATTAAATCTGTCCATGGACAGAGTTTATGAATGAATACTCTGTCCATGGATAGAGTTGATTAACTCTGTTTACATGAAGTAATGAACTTAACCCTATCCATGTGGAGAGACATTGATGATGCTCTTTGGCCTTGGTTGTGTGTTGCTGCAAAGCTTTCAACTTTGTTTCCTTGGTGGTATGTACAACGCAGGAAATTACTTTAAGTGATGTGCTCTGTTGCCGCCTTTCACACACCTGGGTCACGTGGAAGAAATCTTCAAGCCACTCGGTGTGTCCTTCGGGGCAAGTATCGAGTCAAGGCTGTCACCTTGTTTTTCACTCCTCCGTTTAGGCTCAACTCCTAACGAAGCCAAGGTGGGTAGACCCTATTAAGTTACTAAGGATGATATCTTAGTATGATGATGTTAAACTGAATCGGTTACTTAGGAGTTTGAATATTTTAACTATAGACAATTAAAGATGGTGAGATACGAAAATAAACACACGAAAGCACAAAGCTGATACACAATATATATATGAAGCAAAAATGACCAGTGCCTTAAAATGGAGTCAAATCAATAAGATCAATGTGCTTGGATGTGCTTGGAGTGGATATTTTGTGATTGCATCTTGGTATGTTTTTAAGTTAAAATTGAAGTATGAGTTGATTAAATTAGGCAAAAGGGGGACTCCAAATATACCCGAGAGTACTTGGAGTATGTCCAAAACTAAACCTTTACGGCTACCCGCAAGGAATATGTGGGCTGAAATGGAGTCTCTGGGGCTATTGTTCGTAACACGCCCGTTAGGGTGTGACAAAGATCGGCGCCTCGAGGTCACTTTTCAGAAGTTCCCGCTTCCTTTGGGTATTTTTCCATCGTAGAGGTTTGATCTAGGTGTTGGATTTTCACTTGATGGTTTGTCAGTTGGGGAGAGTGAGTCCTAATTATACTAGTCACCCAAGTTCTTTTGATACTACTTGACTGATCGGACGAACCGCAGCCAAGTGTAGAGCATACCCACTGGAGTCTTGTCAATTTTAGTAAGTTTTAAACTGGATGTTCTTGTTTAAAAGAAAAGCCTCCAAGAACCTCTTTCGATCCAAGTGGATATCAATCGGGGAATCGAGGAAGGGTTAATTTTAAAATTGCAGATAAAAAAATGATAGAAAAAAGAAAACAGATACACAGTTCAAGTTTCTTAATTAATCCTACCACGAATCTCTTTCCCCTTTCGGGTCAATCGGGAAATCGTGGGGTAAGTATTATGATTACTTTGAAATGTAAGATATGGAGTATGATATTAATAATGAACCAAAGTATACTACCCTGCATATTATATCAATTCTAGTAAAAAATAAATGAACAGAAATCAACGAAAAAGGCACCGACACAAATCCCCTTAGGGGGGATGGGGAATGGGCTCGAAAGAGCCCATTCCAAAGATGATTTTATTACAGCGGTTACAATATCAGAGAACTGATAAATCAGAACTCTCTTGGTCCTTATATAGGTTGAAACCAAGTTTTTTACAATTTTGCAAAAAGAAATTAAGATTTTTTAGTGAAAAGGGAGACCCCTAGGGGGATTTGAATGCTCCTGAGACCACTTCGGATAGTATCTTCCTTTTCTTTCTATCAGACCTGCTAAAGGAAAGTGATAAAGTTAGAATAACATATGCCCAAAAGCACTTTAAGAGTAACTTTGGATCAGCCTACTTTATCTCAAAAAATAATGCGGTTAAACTAGCTAAACCGGTGAAAAAGGAACCAAGGAAATCAAGATTTCATTGGGATCTTGGATTGCTGTTTGTGTAGCCAATTAAAGTGCACTGATATTGTAGAATATTAAATTTATAACAGTGAACAGAAATCTAATGCATGTGATCTACAAGTTTTCTTTAAAAATCATGCAAAAATGACGATTTCCCTACCGCTAGATCTAGGATGCTTATGAAACTTTTTAAAGTGCAAGATATAGGATATGAGCTATGAAATATTAGATCTATGTATATTTTACTTTGATGAAACAGATCCAAGTTAAATCACAGCTATGAACTGAAAAAGTAACCAGGTAAAGTGTTGATTTTTGAGGGAGGAAGCAGAGGAGAAAAGTGTTGTTTTCCTTGAAGATCCCCAGTGGAGCTTTCAGGTGGAATGTCGAGGGACTATGCCTTTTGGAAGTTTTTGAAAAGAATGAAAAAACAAACTAGATCAGCATCCTCTTCAAAGTGTGAACCTGCAACTCAGCTGAAATAAAAGAACTTGCCAAGAAACTTATGAGATCTGATTAGTACATACAAAGAGATTCAAGATAACATGCATATAAGCTTATAGGACATGCTAAATCCAGATCTCTAAACATGCATCAAAGGAGAGTGACAGTCAATAAACATATTGAACAACACCTTTCCTATCAAGATTGTAATAAGCTAATTACCAATCTTAACCACAAATCTACAAGACATTAGCAAAAAATGACCACAACTATAGGTTACCTCAGTAAAACAATGGCAATAATCATCCACACATGTAATGGCACCACACCGTATTGCCTCCAAATATTTTCTTTATTTCAAATGCAGAATTACAGAGTTACAATAGCATCAACACCTCCTTCCCAGTTCTAACTAGCTTGGAAGAGGAGGCTGTGCCTGGATATATACAATTTGCAGGCCATCTAGCCCAGGGGGGGCACAATTCCTCATGGAATCAAGTGAGATCAACTGATGGAGAGTCCATCAATACATAACTGAAGCTGAACTGAGCCTACTTTTCAACCGAGGGCTTGATCTGGCTGACACATCAACCCATGCACTGACACATCGGCCCAAAACTCATCCAGATGAGCCAAAATGTGTTGAGGAGAGAGGGAGGGTGAAATTCCCCATAAAGGATGCTCAAGATCAACTCTGGATTTGATTTGATCACCTCCTTCAGTCAAGGATTTGTCAGATCTAGTCAATCTGCTTCAGATCTGACTGATTTCAATCAAATTGGCTGAGAATCCACTGATTTATTGATTTTGGATTTGCTCCATTATTCATCAATTTATTAATTAAAATAATCAATAATTGATTTTTGGGGCTTTCTGACCTGAGTGATGGAAAATCACTCACAACTAGGAAATAGTGGGTCCATGGGTTTACATGGTTCTCTTAGCTTGAAAATGAGCACCTACATGACTGAAATCGATTATTTGGCCCACTTTTATTACAAAATCAATTTTTCCAATTAAACTATTAAAAAATAGCCTAAGTTTTGGAAAAATTAAAATTTAATAAAAAACACTGAAAAAACTAAAAAATTGAAAAATTGAAAAACACCTAGGGGGACTTAGACATGTTCATATGACTCAAAAATGATGTCTAGCATGCTTATACATTGACACATAGACTCTAATAACCTTAATAGGCCTAAGTTCCAAGCCGACCACCCCAACTTTGGAGGTATGGAGTGAAAAACTTAGAAATTATCAGTCATTTGTTCAACAACCAATAATAACCAAGGGAAAAAATACCCTGGGCTGATCGGATTGACAAATGAAGTCTAAGAGACCGAGTCTTTTATATACACTATCATGCTAGAACATTTATTACAATTCCCCCGTGGGGTATGAACATGTGATATAGTACAACAAGCACTTCCCAGAAGTACTTCCACAGGTCTTCTAAAGTCCGAACAAGTTATCCTTGTCTGGTTCACTAGGCTCACTTGATAAAAAACCACTAAGTACAACTTAGGTGGTAACATTCTGGCTCCAACTGTGGGACGTGTGCTAGATCTTGTCTTTGAGGCAAGGAGAGGATACGAGAACACCAGAATATCTGGTTTATATACCCTGTAAAAACATCTCAACTTGACAAGAAAAACCTTAGTAGCACAAGTTTTATAAAAAACCAAATGAACCATTAAGATGATTTATTTAAACAAAATAAGTGTAACTAACTAAAAGAAGCAAAGTTTTATTATCACTAAGTATAAAATAGAAATGCAGAAAGTACATGCTCTCTTTCAAGGAGCTTATTTTCCTACTCTAAGCATGATATAAAAAAGGGTTAAGTGTAATCATAAATCCAGTGTAACCACCTAAGCATTTTATTAACATAAAAAATAATTTCCTTGTCTTTGGTTACTAGCCAAAGTAAGGATACCTTATTCAGAAAATGAAAACCTGCGTGATGATTCAGGATGGGTGGGATGGATGAGAGATCATAGGCATGAACAATGTCATAAAAATTCTTCCTAAACTTGTATGTGCTCATGCAGGCTGCTTCTATCCATGACTGGATAGGACTGATATACCAATCAGAATGATGAGGTAAACTGACTACATCATCATACTTATCATCGGGGTTTATCAAATGATAACTCGTTGCATAAGCCCCAAGTAGCTCCAACTCATAAGGAACCTCTCTATGTGAAAAATATGGTTGAGACTGATTTTCCACTGACTGCATCACATCTGACTTTTCACAATACTATTTCTCAATGTCTTCATTATTGATACCTTTGTGTGGCTCTGCAAGATATGGCTCTGAATGATCATATGGATAAACTGCATGCTCCTTTTTCATATCAAATTTTCCCAAGGCCACATGGTCCATGCTCTCTCCTTTAGATATGCCATAGACAGAAAAATCAACAAAACCATCAAAAGTTTATGGTTCATTATTTGCCTCTTTATTCATGTCACAGACTGGATTTTCCATGAATGTCCAGGACTCCTCATCAACATCTTTATCAGGGATAAGGGAGTCCTCGTCACTTGTATCATGCTCCAAGCTATACTTGTCCTCATTTTCATACTCATCTTCTTCAGAGAAACGGTCACAAGGTAGTAAACCTTCCAGACTGTCTACATTATATGGAGAACACATAGGAGTCCCATCATGTATATTACAGTTTTCATCATAAGTTTCACTATAAGATTCTGCAATGGTTTCATCCTCAGGCTTGTACTGTTTAGATGGTGATTGATTTTCTCTCCTTTGATACACAACTCCCTTGAACCTGGCATCCTTCATTTCCTTAATTGCCTCCGGAGGAGGCATTACATCATAAAAGTTAGACAGGAGATCCTTCTCGAAACTGTAATCCGTGGCCTACTGCCAATGCTGGTTTGATAGAGGTGTTGGAGCAGGGTCCTGCAACTATAGAAGAAGCTGCCAATTTAGCGGACAGACAGTTTTGGCGAAGAGAAGATAAGATAGAGCTACGACGTCGTAGCACGTTTCCAGCTACAGAGCAGAGCCGGAAACCATGACTTTTAAGATAGAGAAGTCAAGAAAGGCAACGGTACCTGAGCGGCCGAGAAGAGAGAGCTCACCCACTGCATTGAAGGCAGCGGCGGAAGACAGGAGGGCTTAGCGACCCTCATAAAGGAGAAGGAGCAACGAGGCTGAAGCATTGAAGACAAAGGAGAGAAAAGCGAAGCGGTGCACAGTACCCATGATCAGCGCCGGGAAGCATGGAAGACTGCAGAGAGCTGTGGTGTGACGGAAAGCGGCTACCTCAAGTACAGATATGGATGACTGTCACTAGTTAGGGTTTGGGTTACTATTGGGACAGGACCACAGTGTTGTAATGGCAAGACCTTCGGGCTACCTATAAAGGGATATATTTTGTATTGTAAAAGGGTTGGTCGGTGGGTTGGTTCGTTCAGTTGTTAGTTGTTTTTGTAGATTATTAGACTGTTGTAAAAGCCTAGCTCTGGTTCTATTATTAGTGGTAGCAATCTTACTATAACCAGTAGCTGGCTTATAGAGCATGCATGTAACGATCCGCAGGGATCGACAGAGAGGGAAGAGTATATTGTAGGAGAGAAATATAGAGAAGATCAGAGATCTAAGAGAGAAGATCTTGAGCTGCATATGCGGTGCAACAGAACTATGTTTTACCTTCCCCTGAGCTATAATAAAAACACAGTTCTGTGGACGTAACTTCCATCCTGGAGGTGAACCATGTTAAAATCAAGTGTTATGTGATTGGATTATGTGTTATGTTTACTTATGCATTTCTCAGTCATTTCATGGACTTTGTTTACAGTTTAATGAATGAATGTGTTAATCAGTTCACAGCAATATAGAAGGATAAACATCAGTCGAAGTTCTTGGCATGTTGTATGTGGTTCATTTATGCTTTGCGTGAAACAGTCACTAGTTGCAGTATTGAATAGCCTAGCATGTTAAGTCTTGCACATCGACACGAGCAATGCTAAGTGCGCTAAACCACGGAGGTAGGATATCACAGAGAGGTGATACCGCACCGGCATAGGAGCTGCGGTGCGCGATACCGCAGGTAGAAGACTTAGCGTTGGGCAGGAGCTGCGTGTCACACGGTGCACGACGACGCGGTAAGGCTAGAGATATCACGAGTCAGGGAAAGTGCGCTACATAGAAAGGGACCGTACGACGGTATAAAGGAATATCTCACAGCTAGAAGAGCTGCGAGACGAGGAGATCGCGCGACGCGAGCAGAAGATCGTGCGACGCGGAGAGAAAGAGACCTCGCAGCTAGGGGAGCTGCGAGTCGTAAGTAGGATTTCCACAGAACCTGGTCCAAGACACTTGAGTCCTTGGCCAACCCATTAGAATCACTTTGGGTGAGACTTCAGGCCGCTTTGCAGTCTGTCACCGAAAGGGCCAGTGAGCTAGGGGTATTGTTGATTGATTATAGTAAACCCGGGTCTTCCCAAACGATCAACAAATGGTTCCGTTGCCAGTTTTGAACAACTGAGCACTAATGTTCTGTTGGCACCGTACTAAAGAAGAGTTTCACTAGTGGCTGGAGTCAAACTTAAAGGAGTTTTCCAAGAAAGAAAACTGGAGCCCTAAATTGAGCACAGAGGACTGGTTACAAAAGCATATCTCTTTAGATATACACGTGATATTTTTTGCAACCTATGGAAATGATATTTACGACTGGTTATCAAAGTTGATAGATAGGGACATATTCAAGAAGAAAAGAAACATTTTCTGGACACCGGAGCTGATTCAGACCGTGTAGAGCCTCGACAAACCCATTACGAGAGCAGTGGACTTCTGGCTTGCGAGTGTGCTAGAGGGCTTTGTTACAAAATTTGCAGTTGACCAGAGAAAAAGCTTCAGCGAGGCTGAGTGGTACTTATTCAAAGGATATCGTGGTAAGTACCTAAAATCTCTAAACTTGTCCATTAAGATGCTGCTACATGAACAAAGAGTAATGGACATGATTTCAGATGAATAAGTAAAGATAGTAATGTCACAAGAGTTTGAAAGTGATTTTGATGACATTGGACGAACACGTAGTGGCAAGAAATATAAAGTAGCTTTAGGCTCTCCTATATTTGGAGACAGTTCAGACAATATTAGGAAACCGAGTCCTAGTACCATAGAAGAACCAGAGGGGGGTATCCCTTACCATCCCTATACCCCACAGAAACAGACCGGGACTCAGAACAATCCAGTCGGAACTCCATCTAGTAGCTCATAGACAGTACCTACTACCGCTACATCGCCTTCACCTACACCGCCGAGTGGTAGTAATCCAGTCAATCAGAAACCACCGCAGACAAATAGAATGGGAGATGATATGAAGCTACCTACCTTTAAGGGTACATGAGCAGAGGACCCGAAGCAGCATTGGTTTCTATGCGAAGCCATGTGGACCATTAAGCAAATTCACGACGATAACATTAAACTTGTACAGTTGGTCACCACATTGAGAGAAGGAGCTTTAACATGGTATATGAAGTACGCTACCACACCCAGAACACTCGTCCAGGTCAGGACTACCATGATTAAAGAGTTCAAGAAACCTAAGTCTGAGTCTCAGTGTATAACAGAGCTCAAGGATATTAAGCAGCTACCATCAGAGTCAGTATGGGACTTTGACCAGAAATTCAAAGCTCTTATAGACCAAGTAAGATTTGAGTTTGCGCCGGAGCAGCATAAGGAATGGTTTATTGCAGCGCTGCTCCCTCACATCACACTGAAACTAACGCAGCAGAAACTCCCGACGCAGGATGATGCATTGGAGATGGAGATGAAGCTAGAAGCTTCACCTTTAGCTGAAACCAGCACAGGCATGACAACTCTACAGAACTAGTTGGCCAACCTCACGTTACAGATACATGAACTTAAGAAAGGGAAAGAGGTTATGCAAGACATATGGTGCTTACGATGTAAAGCACAAGGTCATACCAAAGACAGCTGTCTAGTCTTTGAAGAATATTTAGCGTCAAGGGCTCCTAACCCCTTACCACGAACGCAAGGGCCATGGTGTGAAATATGCAAGACAGAAGGACATCAGCCTCAGCAATGCCCTTTGCTTCAAAAGTATGTACAGACACCTAAGAACCTATACTGTGTCTTTTGCAAGTCTGTCGGACATGATGAATAGGATTGCCGAGCCTATGATCTCATGTTAGATAGAAAACATGACGTGTACAGAGTCCAATCAGAAACACAGGGTCCAGCAGTAGGACCACATCCTGATCCGGATTACGGTGGACGTGGAGGAGGCTTCGGCAGAGGAGAAGGTTTTGGCCGTGGTCGCGGCCCAGTTACTTGTTATAACTGCGGAGTTGTAGGACACTATGCTAGGGACTGTCAGAGCCCCACCACCACTTGTAACTACTACAAATCTTATGATCATACTATAGAGGAATGTCCTACCTTGATAGCTAAGATCAGAGAGCCTAAACCAGCAGCACACCAGAACATCCAGCTTATTGCTGCTGAGCTGTATGAACCAAAACCAAAAGTTAACATTGTGACTCGTAGCGGTGCTTCCACCAATGGGACATCGTAGGATATCGAAAAGAACACAAGCCAGCAGTGGGTGCGCAGAGCTCCTAGTAAAGCAACATCACTCGACCTATAGAAGAATAAAGAGACATTTCACGAAGCCAAGGCTTCCTTTGATGAACCTACCCAATTAGGATCATAGGCACCTCCATCTAGGGGCGTACCACAGCAAGCACCTTGTGGCGATAGCCCTGAACAGATACCGCAGGCTACCACATCGACAAGATGCGATGAGGATGAATTGACAGGAAGTGTACAATCCTTCCTGCGTAGTTGCTTGAAACTCGTGAGAAATGAAAAAGATATCAGCGAGCTACAACACATCATAGATCAGTGTCAGCAACCTTCTCTCTCGGGTAGTGCACACTACGCTGTTCATAATATTACAAGACATACAAGGACCGAAAGAGAGATGAAGCTCACAGCACAGATTGGAGAGTTTGAAATGGATGAGGTCGTCTTAGATCTAGGATCAAAGGTGAATGTTCTGACTAAGAATACATGGGAACAGATGGGTAGCCCTCAGTTAGTCAGATCACCTATCCACTTGAGATTAGCTAACCAGCAGTGAGTATCACCATTGGGTCGATTACCACAGGTGCCAGTTGACATTGACGGAGTTCGCAGTTTTGCGGACTTCGAGGTTATAAAAATCATTGGTGACACTCGACCGTATCCAGCATTATTAAGTATCAATTGCGCGATCGGTAGCAAGGATGTCATCGACCTAAAAAGAAGACAAATGACCTTTGAGGATGCGCAGATCCGGGTCATCGCGTCGTTGGATCCTCACCAGGGTCCTAGATATATTGAACCTATCCGAGCAGAGGAGGAGGCACATAACATGGATAACCTCTACCAAATGACTGCAAACTAGAACGACTACACCAATCCAACCACAGAAGGGAACATTAGTTGGCGATGTGACAGCTCATGCGCATCGGATTCCGATGTTGGTCTAGAGAACTGGCAGAACAGACTTTATGAAGTCTCAGCGCGTAGATGTACATTTATGAGTAAGTCACTGCGATGGATTGGCGCAGAGATCACTGAGATTCCATCATATCATGGTCTGATAGATATCTAGGACTTCCTTGAGTAGTTTGAGCAACAGATTCCTTACGAGCAGAGGATAGCCGCTATGGACCTTGCAGTACGAGCCACACCTGCAAGATGGTGGTATGTGCATAAAGAGAATATCGCATCATGGGATGATATTAAAAGATTGACGGCGATCAGATTTTCTGTCGACAGAGAGTATGTCCAGCAGAAGTACACAGGAGAAACTGATCCCAGGACACACATTCAGACATGTGAACAGAACTGGTTGGACATTCCCGAGGATGAATGGGTTCATCGATTCATTCACACATTGGACATAGTTCCAAGGAACGGTACACAGAGACCGAATTGCGCAAGGGGACGACCACATGGTAACTTATGATAGACAGTTTCCTACTCACCTTTGCGTTTGAATCAGAACATCCAAGTGTTGCTCAGGCCCTAGACATAATCAAGATCAAGATATTTGAGGACTGTACCATCTCAGTGCAGGCTCAACCGGAGTGGGCCATCCAGTTGCAAGCCGCGCTTGAGTGCTATAATTTCGCAGCAAAGTCAGACAATGAAGATAAGGATGAGGATGAGGATCCTCGCAACACCAACATTCTAGAGTCAGAAGGGACTCGTGATGTTGGGGGACCACAGTTAGAGATTCTAGCAATCACTGAGCCCATCAAGATTAAAAAGATCAATATTGGCACAGACGCAGAACCTAAGTTTGTCTCTATTGGAGACTATTGGAACGATCAAACAGTCGAAAAGATTGCAGATTTGTTACATGACTATCAGGACCTATTTCCCACCAAGTTCACAGAGATGAAGGGAATAGTTGGAGACCTGGGAGTTATGAGGATACCATTGAAGGAGGATGCTAGACCAGTCACGCAGCGCCCATATAGATTGAATCTGCGCTACAAATAAAAAGTTAAGGATGAGATTGATAAGATGCTAGCAGTAGGCATCATTAAACCAGTGGAAGAAAGTGAATGGGTTAGCCCCATGGTCATACAAGAAAATAAAACCAAAGGAGACATCAGGATCTGTGTCGATCTGCTCAAGCTCAACGATGCATCGCTTCACGATCCATTTCCAACACCGTTCACTGATGAGGTATTAGACAACGTGGGAGGACAAGAGGTCTACTCCTTCACTAACGAATTTTCAGGCTACCATTAGATCAGAATACATCCATAAGATCGATCCAAGACCACCTTTGCAATAGAATGGGGCTCGTTCTAGTATACGGTAATGCCCTTTGGTCTTAAGAATGCACCAGCTATATTTTCTAGAGTAGTAGTTGTTGTATTTAAAGAATACATCCATAAATTCTTAGAAGTATATTTTGATGATTGGATTGTATTTGGACTAATCGAAAAGCACATAGGAGACTTACGACTGATGTTAGAGAAATGTAGGGAGTACCGGATTTCTCTAAACTTGAAAAAATATATATTTTGTGCACCATTCGGTATTTTGTTGGGTCATATTGTGTGCAGACAAGGCTTGATGGTAGATCCTGCGAAGATCGCCATCATTGTAAATCTTCCAGCACCCAACTCAGTCAAGCAACTGAGGACAGTACTTGGTCATACCGGGTACTACAGAAAGTTCATCAAGAGCTATGCAAAGATTACAGCACCAATGGAGAAATTGCTAAGGAAAGATGTAAAATTCCTATGGAATGAGGAATGTCAGCAGAGTCTAGACATACTTAAGGAGAAGATGGTTACAGCCCCCATATTAGTATTTCTAGACTGGACTAAGCCATTTCATGTACATGTGGATGCGTCTGGCATCGCACTAGGGGTTGTTTTAACACAACCAGGAGAAGGAGATATTGACCATCCCATCGCATATTCCAATAGAAAGCTATCGACAGCAGAAAAGAACTACACCACAACAGAAACAGAAGGCCTAGCTATGGTGTACGCGCTGCAGAAGTTCAGGCACTACCTATTGGGTGCCCCGTCCAAGATGTTTACTGACCATTCCACCTTGAAGTATCTGGTCAATAAGCTAGTGTTAGGGGGGAGAATCTGCAGATGGTTACTCCTCTTTCAGGAGTATGATATTGAAATCATTGTGAAACCAGGCAGACTGAATTCCGGACCTGATCATCTGTCATGGATAGACTCAGGAGAAGAGCCAAGTAACCTAGATGAAAATCTACCAGATGCGCCATTGTTTTCTATCCAGATTGCAAACGATTACTATGCCGATATTATCCAATTCCTCACTACAGGAGTAGCACCTGATGAGCTTACTAAGTAGCAAAAGAGGTAGTTGGTTGTTAAAGCAGCAGACTTCACCCTCATCGCAGGACACCTATACAAGTTAGGTCCGGATTAAGTTCTACGTAGATGTGTGATGCCGCATGAAAAAGATGCTATTATCAGAGAGGCACATTCAGGAACCGCAGGAGGTCATTTCGCAAGAAATTTGACTGTGCAGAAAATCCTGGAGGCAGGATTATGGTGGCCTACGTTGCATAAAGACACCAAGGACTTTTGCAGATGCTGCAATATCTGCTAAAGGGTAGGAAAACCATCGCGACGCGATGAAATGCTGCTGCAACCGCAGGTCACGCTGCGCGCATTTGACAAATGGGCTATAGATTTTGTGGGTCCTATCAACCCACCAGGAAAGCGCACTGGTGCGAGATATATTATCACTGGAACGGAGTACCTCACCAAATGGGCAGAGGCCAAAGCAGTAAGAAATTGTGATGCTGCTACAGCCGCACAGTTCCTTTTTGAAAACATCATCAGTAGATTTGGATGCCCAGTAATTTTGATGAGTGATCGAGGCACACATTTCTTGAACAACACTATTCAGGACTTGACAGAATAATTCCAGATTCAACACCATAAGAGCACTCCCTACCACCCACAGGCTAATGGTACAATGGAGGCCTTTAATAAGATTTTAGAAAATGCTCTTACTAAGATCTGCAATAGCCAAAGGAATGATTGGGACCTCATAGTTAACGCTGTATTATGGGCGTACAGGACCACATGCAAGAAACTTACGGGACACACACCTTTTAGCTTGGTGTATGGACAGGAGGCTGTTATGCCTATGGAGTATATTCTTCCCAGTTTAAGAATCGCTCAGATTATCGGGATGACTGATACAGACACAGTGGAGAAAAGGCTAGCACAGCTGCTTGCCTTAGAAGAAGATAGATTCATCGCCGGATTCCATCAGAAAGTGCAGAAGGCACGAGAAAAAGCTTGGCATGACAGACACATTAAGAGTAAGACTTTCCAGATTGGAGACCTAGTGCTCCTCTATGACAACAAATTCATTAAGTTGCCAAGAAAGTTCAAGATGCATTGGCTGGGGCCATATCAGATACAACAAGTTACAGAGGGAGGTGCCGTTCAGCTCAGCCAGATGAATGGGGAGCTTCTTCCCACATGGATTAATGGCAGTAGGCTTAATCTCTATAGTGATAGCCACCCCGCCTCTCATCCCTAGCTTAGCCAGTTTATGGTGGGGCAGATGTCCAGTGTAGTTGAAAGGAGGCATCACACCGGGAACTAGTCTACACTGGCAGGTATTTTCTAAGTATGAGGAATCGCATAAGGTTGGTTCATTTTGAGTGAAAAAAAAGGGTTATTGTTTTATGCAGGTGATGCGGAGTCGCATCGCGGAAGTGTGATGTTTCCCCGTGCCACGTACTCAGTTTTGCAACCGACAGAGGGCCAGTCAAGTCACCCTCTGACAGGCAGTTAATGAGGAAATGACCGGTATATCTTACCGTAGATTTGGCAGCAGTATAATCAATTTTTCCAGATTTGGAAAATCGTCGATGAGACCGGCGCCTGTACACACACGCTTCGAGGGAAATTCGATCGGATTTTC
Source organism: Pseudotsuga menziesii (assembly GCA_001517045.1). Classification (NCBI taxonomy): domain Eukaryota; kingdom Viridiplantae; phylum Streptophyta; class Pinopsida; order Pinales; family Pinaceae; genus Pseudotsuga; species Pseudotsuga menziesii. Next base: position 746,264 of record LPNX010245244.1, read on the forward strand.
GCATTTATTAAGGATCAGATGGCGGGTGTGGTCTTGTCCAGGAATTTATTGCGACCGACGGGTTCATTCTAGATGACCGTTGCGTCTGGGATTATCGTATTGGGCATAAAAGCAGAAAGTATTCAATTGGGACGGTTACATTTGCAGAAAAATCGAGAGCTATAGAGTAAGTTGTTAAGAATTCCCTATGAAGAGATAAGTTTGTTACAGAGTGCTGTGATTTTCAGAAGTTTCAGCCACTGCACGTCCACCATTTTGTACTGAGAGGGTTCTGTTCGAGGACGAACCTCTAGAAGATATGCCGAGACGCTTCGACCCTGGTGGCCGTAGGTCTGCTATGACGACGCCGCCCAGGGTTGTGAAATTAAGTACATCACAGGTCAGACAGCTGCCAATGATGAAGAGTCAAGCGCCAGAAGTAGAAGTTGTCACCAAATTCTCTGCTAAGGAGAAGAAGAACGCCGAGCCGATCACTGAAGATAAGAAAGCAGAGAAGAAGAATGATGAGAAGAAATCTCCCGCTAGGCGAAAAGTAAAAATGAGAAAAAGAAAGCAACGGGAGAAGGTCGTCGACCTATTTGATCAGCTAAGAGAAGCACAAGAGATTGCGGAGGCGACGAAATGAAAATCTGACGATCAGAGGCAGCATGTGTACCTCGAGCACCTCGAAGAGAAGAAAAGTGGAAGAGGATAGCAAACCCAACAGACGGTAGAATTCTAGAATGCAAACAAAGGCTTGTTCTCGGAACGGAATTCATTGTTTGTATCCCTTTCATATACAAGGCTCTAGACTGAATGAAATGTTTGAGAAGGATGGAAGATACAGATTTTCCTTGTGATAAAAGTTCTAACCTAGATAAAGAGGAAAGGATATCTGTGGAAGACCTTTCAAACACTATAAGGTTCTTAAAAGGTTTCAGGAGCGACGAGAGCGATACCATGACTACGAGTAGGAAGGATAAGAGAGCCCAGCGAACCAAGTTACAGGAACTACAAATAGCATGTCGAAGCGATGCAGAACGAAGTCACAGGACTTCGAGACAAGTTTAATAAGGATTCGTAGGAAGCCAAGGTAAAGCTGTAGCAAGAGAAGCCCGCTGGTAGTGGCTCAGGGACGAGCCACAAGTAAGTGTTAGGGGATTGTTGGAGCAGGGTCCCGCAGCTACAGAAGAAGCTGCCAGTTTAGCGGACAGATAGTTTTGGCGGAGAGAAGATAAGATAGAGCTACGACGTCGTAGCACCTTTCCAGCTATAGAGCAGAGCCGAAAACCATGACTTTTAAGATAGAGAAGTCAAGAAAGGAAACGGTACCTGAGCGACCGAGAAGAGAGAGCTCACCGACTACAATGAAGGAAGTGGCAGAAGACAGGAGGGCTCAGCGACCCTCATAAAGGAGAAGTAGCAACGAGGCTGAAGCATTGAAGACAAAGGACAGAAAAGCGAAGCGGTGCACAGTACCCATGATCAGCGCCGGGAAGCATGGAAGACTGTAGAGAGCTGTGGTGTGACGGAAAGCGGCTACCTCAAGTACAGATATGGCCAACTATCACTAGTTAGGGTTTGGGTTACTGTTGGAACAGGCCCACAGTGTTGTAATGGCGAGACCTTCGGGCTGCCTATAAAGGGATATATTTTGTATTGTAAAAGGGTTGGTCTGTGGGTTGGTTCATTCAGTTGTTAGTTGTTTTTGTAGATTATTAGACTGTTGTAAAAGCCTAGCTCTGGTTTTGTTATTAACGGTAGCAATCTTACTGTAACCAGTAGCTGGCTTATAGAGCATGCATGTAATGATCCGCAGGGATCGACAGAGAGGGAAGAGTATATTGTAGGAGAGCAATATAGAGAAGATCAGAGATCTAAGAGAGAAGATCTTGAGCTGCATATGTGGTGCAGCAAAACTGTGTTTTACCTTCCCCTGAGCTATAATGAAAACACAGTTCTGTGGACATAACTTCCATCCTAGAGGTGAACCACGTTAAAATCAAGTGTTATGTGATTGGATTATGTGTTATGTTTGCTTATGCATTTCTTAGTCATTTCATGGACTTTGTTTACAGTTTAATGAATGAATGTGTTAATCAGTTCACAGCAATATAGAAGGATAAACATAAGTAGAAGTCTTTGGCATGTTGTATGTGGTTCATTTATGCTTTGCGTGAAACAGTCACTAGTTGCAGTATTGAATAGCCTAGCATGTTAAGTCTTGCACGTCGACACAAGCAACGCTAAGTGCACTAAACGACAGAGGTAGGATATCACAGAGAGGTGATACCGCACCGGCAGAGGAGTTGCGGTGTGCGATACCATAGGTTGAGGACTTAGCGTTGGGGAGGAGCTGCGTGTCTCACGGTGCGCGGCGACGCGGTAAGGCTGGAGATATCTCGAGTCAGGGAAAGTGCGCAACGTAGAAAGGGACTGCACGATGGTATAAAGGAATATCTCGTGGCTAGAAGAGCTGCAAGATAAGGAGATCGCACGACGCAAGCAGAAGATCACGCGATGCACAGAGAAAGAGACCTCACATCTAGGGGAGTTGCGAGTCGCAAGTAGGATTGCCACGGAACCTGGTCCAAGACACTTGATTCCTTGGCCAACCCATTAGAATCACTTCGGGTGAGACTTCAGGCCGCTTTGCGGTCTGTCGCCGAAAGGGCCAGTGAGCTAGGGGTGTTGTTGATTGATTATAGTAAACCCGGGTCTTCCCAGACGATCAACAAGAGGATAGGTTCGGCCTACCATGTACACATGATCAGACTCGCCTGATGTTGTTTCCTGATTACTGACCTCCGCCATCCCATGTTCTACAATCTGGTTTGCTATGTAGCAAGTGCTTTCTGGTTGGAATTGCTCACAAGGTCTACACCATGGAATTAATTCATCTACCAGGTTAGTTGAGTCTAATTGGTTTGGAATCCTAGGCTCTTCCTGAGGAAACTTCCTTTGATACACTTGATTCTGTTTTGGCTGAAAATTCCTAGGTCCACTATTTATCTCCAGTGTGACTATTCTGTTTTGGATTTTATTCATTTGCACAGATTGGTTTGCCTTGAATTGGTTCTGACTAGTCATCACTCTTTCAAACATGCTAGTTATCTTTTCCATGGGGTCTTCAGAGGCTCCCTTTTCTTCTGATTCACAGGCTTTTCCCTTTTCTTCGTTGTATGAAGTGTTTCCCCTAGTATAACCTGGAATGTTGGATTTTACTGAAGATTGCATATTCTTTTCTATTTTCTCAGCCACTTCCTGAGTAGTCTTTAGATCGGCTGACTCTTTGTCCCTTAAATGGTACCTAAAATCACCAGTGAAAGCTTCGATGTAATAAATGAGGATGGAGGCATCCCTTGGCTTAATTTCTCTAGGGAGGTCTGCAACCACATGCCTGAACTTAGTATTAAATTCATCCATGGTTTCATTCTCCATCTTCTTTATATTATGAAGGGCAGCAAGCAAATGTCTTGGTTCTTTCTTTTCCCCCCATTTCTTCTTAAAACCTGCTAGGAATTCATTAAGGGTTTTATATGAATCATCACCAAGGTTTTCATACCATTCTGTAGCATCATCCTCTAAGGATAAAGCAAAGAGCTTCATTTTGATATCTTCATGGTTAGAGGCAACATTATCGCAGTAACTGACTAGGTGCCTTTCAAACTTTCAGAGATGAGTCTTGGCAGTGGTAGCATTATTTCCCTCGAATCTAGGGAGCTTCTTGATAGCATCATTTGGAATGTAATGAGGACTACTTCCTATCTGAGAAAAGTCAAGGGGTTTGTAAAATTCCATCATTTCCTGATATTAGTGAACATGACTCTCTACAAAAATGTGATTAATATTTGAGAGGGATTGGTCTCCTAAATCTTCAAGGTTTCTACGAGAAGTCTGCCTATTCAATATTTCCCTAATAAACCTTTCAGGATCAGCGAGAGGATTGAATAATTGTCGGCGGTTTCTTCGAGTATAAATTCTTGAAGGGATGTTAGACAGTGGAGTCGCCAGATGGATCGAGTTTTAATTTTTATGTTTTTTAAAGACTAGATCAATCAAATTTTTTTTATCTTTTTAGTTGTTTAGAAAAAAGTTAATCTAAGTCGTACTCGGGAATAAAAAGATTTATCCCTAGCAATGGTGCCAAAAAGTGTTTCCGCCTTTCACACACCTGGGTCACATGGCAAAAATATTCAAGCCACTCAGTGTGTCCTTGGGGGCAAGTCTCGAGTCAAGGCTGTCACCTTGTTCTTGACTCCTCCGTTTAGGATCAACTCCTAACGAAGCCAAGGGGGGTAGACCCTATTAAGTTACTAAGGATGATTTCTTAGTGTGATGATGTTAAACTGAATCATTTACTTAGGAGTTTGAATATTTTAACTATAGACAATTAAAGATGATGAGATACGAAAATAAACACACGAAAGCACAAAGTTGATACACAATATATATATGAAGCAAAAATGACCAGTGCCTTAAAATGGAGTCAAATCAATAAGATCAATGTGCTTGCATGTGCTTGGAGTGGATATTTTTTGATTGCATATTGGTATGTTTTTAAGTTAAAATTGAAGTATGAGTTGATTAAATTAGGAAAAAGGGGGACTTCAAATATACCCGAGAGTACTTGGAGTATGTCCAAAACTAAACCTTTACGGATACACTCAAGGAATATGTGGGCTGAAATGGAGTCTCTGGGGATATTTTTCGTAATGCACCCATTAGGGTGCGACAGAGATCGGCGCCCTGAGGTCACTTTTCAGAAGTTCCCGCTTCCTTTGGGTATTTTTCCACCGTAGAGGTTTGATCTAGGTGTTGGATTTTCACTTGATGGTTTGTCAGTTGGGGAGAGTGAGTCCTAATTATACTAGTCACCCAAGTGATTTTCATATAGCTTGACTAATCGGATGAACTGCAACCAAGTGTAGAGAATACACACTGGAGTCTTGTCAATTTTAGTAAGTTTTGAACTGGATGTTCTTGTTTAAAAGAAAAGCATCCAAGAACCTCTTTCGATCCAAGTGGATCTCAATCGGGGAATCGAGGAGGGGTTAATTTTAAAGTTGTAGATAAACAAATGATAGAAAAAATCAAACAGATACACAGTTCAAGTTTCTTAATTAATCCTACCACGAATCTCTTTCCCCTTTCGGGTCAATTGGGAAATCGTGGGGTAAGTATTATGATTAATTTGAAATGTAAGATATGGAATATGATATTAATAATGAACCAAAGTATACTACCCTGCATATTAGATCAATTCTAGTAAAAAATAAATGAACAAAAATCAACAAAAAAGGCACCAACACAAATCCCCCCAGGGGGGATGGGGAATGGGCTCGAAAGAGCCTATTCAAAAGATGATTTTATTACATCGGTTAAAATATCAAAGAAATGATAAATAAAAAGTCTCTTGGTCCTTATATAGGTTGAAACCAAGTTTTTTACAATTTTGCAAAAAGAAATTAATATTTTTTAGTGAAAAGGGAGACCCCTGGGGGGATTTGAATGCTCCTGAGACCACTTCAGACAGAAGATTCCTTTTCTTTCTGTAAGACCTGCTAAAGGAAAGTGATAAAGTTATAATAACATATGCCCAAAATCACTTTAAGAGTACCTTTGGATCAACCTACTTTATCTCAAAAAATAATGTGGTTAAACTAGCTAAACCGACGAAAAAGGAACCAAGGAAAGAAACATTTCCTTGGGATATTGGTTTTCTGTTTGTGCAGCAAATTAAAGTGCACTGATATTGCAAAATATTTAATTTATATCAATGAACATAAATCTAATGCATGTGATCTACAAGTTTTCTCTAAAAATCATGCAAAAAGGACGATTTCCCTACAGCTAGATCTAGGATGCTTATGAAACTTTTTTAAGTGCAAGATCTATGATATGAGCTATGAAATATGAGATCTATTTATATTTTAATTTCATGAAACAGATCCAAATGAAATCACAGCTATGAACTTAAAAAGTAACTGGGTAAAGTGTTGATTTTTGAGGGAGGAAGAAGAGGAGAAAAGTGTTTTTTTTCTTGAAGATCCCCAGTGGAGATTTCAGGTGGAATGTCGAGGGACTATTCCTTTTGGAAGGTTTTGAAAAGAATGAATAAACAAACTAGATCAGCATCCTCTTCAAAGTGTAAACCTGCAACTCAGCTGAAATCAAAGAACTTGCCAAGAAACTTATGAGATCTGATTAGTACATACAAAGAGATTCAAGATAACATGCATATAAGCTTATAGGACATGCTAAATCCAGATCTCTAAACATGCATCAAAGGAGAGTGACAGTCAATAAACCTATTGAACAACACCTTTCCTATCAATATTTTAATAAGCTAATTACCAATATTAACCACAGATCTACAAGACATTAGCAAAAAATGACCATAGCTATAGGTTACCTCAGTAAAACAATGGCAATAATCATCCACACATGTAATGGAACCACACCATATTGCCTCCAAATCTTTTCTTTATTTCAAATGCAGAATTACAGAGTTACAATAGCAGCAGCACCTCCTTCCCAGTTCTAACTAGCTTAGAAGAGGAGGCTGTGCTTGGATATATACAATTTGTAGGCCATCTAGCCTAGGGGGGGCACAATTTCTCATGGAATCAAGTGAAATCAACTGATGGAGAGTCCATCAATGCATAACTAAAGCTGAACTGAGCCTACTTTTCAACTGGGGGCCTGATCTGGATGACATATCAACCCATGGACTGACACATTGACCCAAAACTCATCCAGATGAGCCAAAATGTGTTGAGAAGAGAGGGAGGGAGAAATTCCCCATAAAGGATGCTCAAGATCAACTCTGGATCTAATTTGATCACCTCCTTCAGTCAAGGATTTGTCAGATCCAGTCAATCTGCTTCAGATCTGATTTATTTCAATCAAATCGGCTGAGAATCCACTGATTTATTGATTTTGTATTTGCTCCATTATTCATCAATTTATTAATTAAAATAATCAATAATTGATTTTTGGGGCTTTCTGACTTGAGTGATGGAAAATCACTCAAAACTTGGAAATAGTGGGTCCATGGGTTTACATGGTTCTCTTAGCTTGAAAATGAGCACCTACATGACTGAAACCAATTATTTGGCCCACTTTTATTACAAAATCAATTTTTCCAATTAAACTATTAAAAAATAGCCTAAGTTTTGGAAAAATTAAAATTTAATAAAAAACACTGAAAAAACTAAAAAATTGAAAAATTGAAAAACACCTAGGGGGACTTAGACATGTTCATATGACTCAAAAATGATGTCTAGCATGGTTATACATTGACACATAGACTCTAATAACCTCAATAGACCTAAATGCCAAGCCGACCACCACAACTTTGGAGGTATGGAGTGAAAAACTCAGAAATTATCAGTCGTTTGTTCAACAACTAATAATAACCAAGGAAAAAAACACCATGGGCTGATCAGATTGACAAATGAAGTCTAAGAGACCGAGTCTTTTACAGACACTATCATGCTAGAACATTTATTACAATTCCCCCATGGGGTATGAACATGTGATATAGTACAACAAGTACTTCCCAGAAGTACTTCCACAGGTCTTCTGAAGTCCGAACAAGTTATCCTTGTTCGGTTCACCAGGCTCGCTTGATAAGAAACCACTAAGTACAACTTAGGTGGTAACATGCTCATCTCTACTAATTGTGCTTTTGCTTCTTGCAACTATGTATTCAGCTGCTACAACTACTCATCTTCGACCACAATGCCCCAAAATAGTGTGTTCTCATCCGTGATAAACTAAGCTTCCTTCTCGCTCTCCTTGAGCTATGTTTTCAAATATTCGATGGTTCCTTTGTGCGATGCAAATTTCTCATGGAGTGCTCGAGTTTAGTCATTCCTTCAAGTCTTCAAGGTCTCCTCTTAAGTTTGCAATGATATGTCCTAACCGCAGAGCTTTGGCCTCTGCAACCATTTCATTTGTTATATATGGGAACTCTTTACAAGAGAAGGAAATCACGTTCTCCATCCATGCCCTATCATCCTAGAGTTGTGCTTTCTTGATAATCACCACATATGGTTCCTTCTTGAGGTGCTCTATCTTCTAATTTTCCAACTCTTCCCACTCCCGCGACTTCAGTAAGTGATCACCGATATTTTTTTCTCAGTCGACCAGTTCCCGACTCTCCAACTTCTGCACCCACACTAAAGTGTGTGTTGGTAATTCATTTACATCTAACGTCATCATATCAAACTTTTGAAGTGTGGCATCAACATTTTCACTGTTGATCTCTAATTCCTGTGGTGGAATCTACACGATTCGGACCCGCTTCCTTATGCTCAACCTGCCTGTCTGCTGCAACACATTGGCTTCGGCCATCTTCTCAAAAATAGAATTTATTAAAGAATGGAAATGAATCTTTAATTCCTGGAATCCATCGGTCGACTATTGTCTTAGTTGAACCTCACTCGCAGTGATTGTTGAAGTGATCAACACTATGATGCAGTTTAATTCTTCATCTTTCATCTACGGACAGAGTTCATCAACTCTGTCCATTTTGAGAGAGTTCTTTAAATCTGTCTATGTGGAGAGATTTCTTCAACTCTATCCATCTAGATAGAGTTCATGAACTATCCATCTGAGTGTTGATCAACTCTGTCCAAATGGACAGAGTTCATCAAATCCTTCCATTCTATTTAAATTATTACCTATAATTTAAGTTAAAAATATTTCATTCTAATTAAAATAGATTATATTAAATTCTAAAAACATAGAATTTATTATTAAAATTAATAAAAACTTATCCAAATGGACTCTGTCCATTTGGACAGAGTTCATCTACTCTGTTAACATGGACAGAGTTCATCTACATATAGATATTAATTAAAATTAAAATTATAAGATTTATACAATACCAAATAACATATGCAAACTTTAACTCTGCAATACTATGACGAAAAATGAATGCCATTGACTACAAGAAGAGATAAATCACATATTAAAAATTTCAAATTATAGAAGCAATTTCATAAAAAATTACCTGACACAGGGGAGCACAGCAAGACCAGACCACGAACAGACCCTCCAATAAAAGACCACAAACACCACCATGATGTGTCCTCCACGAACAGACCTCCACGACGAACAGTCCATCATGAAGAGACCTCCATGAACAGACCTCCACGTCGACATGAAACTAGTATGTCCATGTCAAGAGGACCGGTGACGAGGACAGGGATGACGAACAACAACAGACAAATCGGACAATGGAAGAAACACGACCAAATGAAGACAAATGACTACAGGAGAAAACAATGAAAATGGGGCCGGAGCTTGCCTTTTATGTGAAATAATTATTTGATCGAACAATTATGTGGCCGAATAGTTGTTTGGCTGAACCATTATTCGGCCAAATAATTATTCGGCCGAACAAGTATTCGGCTGAATAATTGTTCGGCCGAACAACTGTTAGGCCGAAATATTTATTCGGCCGAACAAGTATTAAAATGACCGTAAAAAATGTCGGCCGGCTATGCGTTCTGTCAAATTAAATAGTTCACCGTTAATGTTATTCAGCCGAATAAAGAATTAGTTATTCGACCGAATAATGATAGATATTCGGATGAATAAATAAATTATTCGGCCGAATAAATATAGTTATTCGGTTGAATAACGTTCGCTATGTTGTTTGGACACCCAATTCTCACGGAAGTGTTACCCAACTTCGCGTTTTCACCCACAACAGAATGGGGTTGCAGAAAGAAAGAATAGAACGATCATGGAAGCTGCAAGGGAAATGCTTCATGATCAAGATCTTCCCATGCATCTATGGGCAGAAGCAGCTAGAAAAACTGTGTATGTACAGAACCGTACTCCACATAGAGTAATTGAGAACAAGACACCTGAAGAAATATTTTTCAGCAAGAAACCAGAATTCATTCATCTCAGAATATTTGGCTATCCATTATACATACAAATTCCAAAATAAAAGAGGACAAAGTTATATCCTTCAGGAAGAAAGGGTATATTTGTGGGATACTATGAAAGCTCGAAGTCTTACAAAATATACTTCCAAGGATTCAATAAGATCGACATCAGCAGGGACGTAACATTTGACGAAGACTCGGCTTACAACAATTCGAGAAAGAGACCTGCTGAAGAACCTGTAGAAACAAAAGTACCCAGAATTCATGACACAACCATGAACGAAGCAATTCTAGAAGAAGATCAAGAAATAGAAGAACCTCAAGAACCTGTAGATCCACCTTAGGAGAAGAATCCTCACAAGAGGAAATTTTCTTGGGCACAAGAAGCTATCCAAGGTGCAGAAAGATATGGGGCTCCAGAAGAGATACATAAAGAAAGGAAAAGAACCAGGTCCTGCTTCGGTTATGTAGCCCTATTATGTGACTTCATTGATAAATAACCTTCCAACTAAGAAGAAGTGATAGAAAAGAAAGAATGGAAGGATGCTATGATCGAAGATTAAAAATCGACCATGAAGAATGATGTTTGGGATGTTGTCCCAAGACCACAGGGGAAGTCTATTGTGACTTCCAAATGGATCTATAATATCAAGCATGCTACAGATGGTAGCATAGAGAAATATAAAGCAAGATTTGTGGCTTGTGGTTTCTCCCAGAAAGAAGGAATAGATTATGAAGAAAATTTTGCTCCTGTAGCCAGATATACTTCCATCAAATCAGTATTTGCTTTAGCTGCAGTAATGAAGTGGAAAGTACACCAGATGGATGTCAAGACAACTTTCTTGAATGGTGTAGTAGAAGAGGAGGTATATGTTGAGAAACCACTCGGTTTTGAGACACATGACATAGAGAGTCACGTGTGTAAGTTAAAGAAATCTCTGTACGGTTTCAAACAGGCACCCAGGACATGGTACAACAGAATTGATAGCTTCCTATCCAGCTTGGGATTTACCAAGAGTAAAGCGGATTCCAACCTTTACTACAAGGTTGAAGAAGGGAACCTAGTGATAATCCTAATGTATGTAGATGATCTATTTGTAACAAGTGAGGATGGGTTGATTGCTGATATAAAGAGGAAGCTTGCTGTTGAGTTCAAAATGAAGGACTTGGGTACGATGCACTATTTTCTAGGCATGGAGGTGTGGCCGAATTCAAATGGAATTTCCCTGGGACAAGGGAAGTATGAAGTAGACATCTTGAAGAGGTTAGGGATGATGGACTACAAAGCCATGATGTAAGGCACACAAATAGGATAATAATTAAATAAGGTTAATAATTAAATAAAATAATTATTATTAATTATTATAGTAGTAGCTATTAATGTGAAGGGACATAACTCTTCATTATGAAACGCTCAATCCATAGTAAATGCGATCTATGTTGTAATATCCTATCATATTTTTATCTATCAATTTATTCATATTTTATTATCTACGGATATATGGGTTATTTCAGAAATTACTTAATTGAGAATATCCAACCATGGATGTTACACTGGTATCAGAGCTATAAGGACCTTGGAAAACATTATTTACACCTTGTGTAGATTTGGGTTTCCCAAATAAGTAGGGCTTTGTCCTTAGAAAATAAAAAAATAAAAAAGGGTAAAAGTAACCCCCCAAAAAAGGAGGTAAAAGAAAAGAAAAGAAAAGATAAAAGTTAAAAAAAGAAGAAGGTAAGAGTGAAACCACATGTGGTTTCTTAAAGTGGGTTTGGGTTTGAATATAAAAAGTGCATAATAATAACTACAAAGAAGCAATTGAGATTTGAACCTAGGTGGGGAAGGTAACACTTATTCCTCCCAACCACCCAATCTACTTGCATTTTACAAAATTATTGGGAAAAAAAAGAGAAAAAGAAAAGAAGACAAAAGTGAAGTAAAAACAAAGTCACAAACAATGGCACCTACATATTCAGAAATCAAGTCATAGCTACAAACAACAGTGGACAAGTTAGGGCAATATAAGGCGATCATTAAAATTATACAAGATGACGTTGAGATGCAGAAACATTTGAAAGAGTGGAGAGACAATGAGAATCGTCGCTTATGGAACCAAAATCAATAGCTAGAACGAACCATAAGTGATAACAAGAAAATGTTATCTGATCAGGATAAAGAAATATCATGTTTAAAATTCATAATCAAAACTTAGAAGATGAGATTAGAAAGTCAAAAACTGACAACAAATCACCATATGGATGTGATAATGAATTAGAAGAAGAAATAAAGCATCTAAACAAACTCATGATGGAAAAAGATGTTGAATTGGTACAAGTCCAGATGAAGTTAGAAAATCAAGAAACATAGTTACGTCATCATAAACAACAAAAAGAAAAACTCTAGCAATAGTATGATGACAGTAAGAAGACACATAAGCTAGAACTGAAAAAAGTCAACAATGTGTTATCAAGCAATTTCGAAGAAATTTTCATATTAAGATATCATAACAAAACACTAGTCACAAAAATTAAGAAGTTGAAAAGTAGTCGAAAGACAGAACAATCTACGGAATACATTAAAGGAAAACTTCTAGACAAATGGGAAGAAAATCGTTGTATCAGAAGGCATAACAAAGATCTTAAGGAACAACTTAAGAAGTCTAAAGATGACATAAAATCACATGTAGAAGTGATTAAGAAGTTTCAAAATGATAACATGCAGTTAGAAAACAAGTTGGAAAATATACAGAACGAAACCTTAAAACCTTAAGAGACGAAAATAAAACTTTATACTCAGATCAATTCTCAAAAGATGACACTCGTAAAAGAAAATGAAATTGTGAAAATTCCATATAGACACCCCAACCATAAAAAAATATATTCTAAAAAGTGGGAAATGTCGAAAGATAACGGTACCCATGTGATCAAATCTCCTAATGATAGATCAATATGGAATGCCAACAGTCCACAACAAATCAATTTGGGATGGATTATTTCATCCACATATCGAAAGTTGTGTTCAACTATTAGTAGTTCGTATCAACATGTCTCGTTAGCTGCGACATCACAAAAAATGATGTAGAAACATTATAAGGCTTTGAGGACAAAGCCTTTTTAAGGGAGTAGCAATGTAACGAACACAAATAGGATAATAATTAAATAAGGTTAATAATTAAATAAAATAATAATTGTTAATTATTATAGTAGTAGCTATTAATGTGAAGGGACATAACTCTTCATTATGAAATGCTCAAGCCATATTAAAGGAAAGCTATGTTGTAATATCCTATCATCTTTTTATCTATCAATTTATTCATATTTTATTATCTATGGATATGTGGGTTATTTCAGAAATTACTTAATTGAGAATATCCAACTATGGATGTTACACATGACCACACCTATGGCATTGAACATGAAGCTATTGAGTGATGCTTCATCAGAAGCAGTTGATGCTATGATGTATCTTCAGATGATTGGGTCCTTTATGTACCTGACAAATACATGACCAGATATTTGCTTTGTTGTGAAACACATTGAGCCAGTTCCTGATGGATCCGAGACATGTTCACTTGATTGCTGCAAAGCATATTCGGAGGTACCTAATGTCACGTCCCCATCCCTCGAACTGGCGAAGAGGACGCGACCACACCAAGCATACGGGCAAACAGCCCCATGAACATAAACAAAGGAGATCAATGCTGAAATTAAAAGCTTAAACATAACAGGAATGCTAAACATACAAGCATACACTGATGCATAAATCTTCAATCATACAGCGGAAGCAAACATACATTCCAGCATTAATCATGTTAATCCTAATTCATTTGAAATTACTATAGAAATTGCAGAGATGAAGTAACCAGCAGCACTTATATTTTGATGAAGAACTTGCTGCAACCGGCTACGTCGTTGCAATGTTCCACCCAACCATAGGCCAGCGTGCTCATCGATCTCTCAGCAACGCTGCCACCCCCGAGTTGGGCATGATTCCTCCGGAATAAGGGTCAGTTGTAGGCTTACACATAGCCAAGGGACACACTCAGCCAAACCAACACCACTGGGTTTACCAGGCCTTCCACAATCGGCCAAGCCAACACAGTCCGAAGACCAACCACTGCTTACATGCAGCAAAACCATCCCTTCACATCCCTGTGAAGAAGGCAAAGACAATCAGTGGCAGTCCTAAACAAAAGGTGAGACATAGCTCAAGCCTAAAAGGCAACTCAGAGTTGTTCTTGGCCCTAAAGTGGCCAAAACAACTCAGCTGCAACACCCAAACCAGGGTATATCAGCAGCCCAAACACACAATAAATGATAGCATCATTCCACAGTTCCAAATAGGGAAAACTCGGCCAATGGCACACACAATTCCTCAATATAACGGCTGGGAAACTTACACAGTCCCAACGAGGGAGAAGCCAACAAGTGTGGGAATCAACAACCCACCAGCATCCACGAGCCCACAAAGCAACACACAATTCCTCAATGCAAACGTTGAGGAAAGTTACACATCCACAGTCCAAAGTGGAAGCAGAATTTGGACTCACAACAGCATCCCAAATCATGGGAAAACAACAGCAACCCAAAACATACGCAGCAGCTCACTCATGACATGGGAAAAATGCCCCAAAAAGTCCGTGCGTGAGTGCAACTTGCACCCAACCGCAACACACAGAGGAAAACAAAATGCACAACCGCAAATCAGTAAGGAAAACTCACACACAGAGTCCTTGAGCGCAAAATAGCTCCTGCACCCGAGAATCCCAAGCGATAGCCACGATTTCTCTTGTCCCCGGCGTGGGAAAAACCAATGCAGAGTCCCTGCACGTGAGCATGAATAGACCACGACCCTGCGCGCAAGCAGGAAACAGACCACGAAGAAGATGGCGGAGGTGGTGAAGGCCAGGAGCATGAGGAAGATGATCCGATAGGGGAAAAATGTGTGAGGGGAAGAACGGACAGTCATGGGTGGAGTGGGCGTGTGGGTAAGGGACTGGCAGTCCTCCACAGCGACCACCACTTCAGCAATAACTATCCCAACCACCAGCAACCATAACTACTCAACTACCCAACAGAACATTAAAGAGGTTGGAAGAGGTTGGATGAGACAAGAAAGGTGGAAAACACACAAGGTGGTAACACATGGGTTTTCCCCCCATAAACCAAGGTTTGACATCCCCCACCCCTTATCCTTTGGAATCATGCCCTTTTCATTCAACGTTGCACTGCCATAGCTGGTTGTGGTTTATTTTAATTGATGCCCATGTTTACATGATGCCAACTATAATGTTCCAAACAACACGATATACCATCGGAAACTATACCTATTGCCGAAACATACACACACAAATCGATGGTGGGGCTTTTTCCTTTAGCTCCTCACCATGATTAATTACATTATATACATCATGCAAATGGGGTCAAAACCGGGGACATTACACCTAAAGGGTGCAATTGATAATGGGATCAAGTATGAGGTGAATCAGAATATTAACTTGGAAGGTTATATGGATTCAGATTGGGTAGGCAGTGTCATTGATAGAAAGAGAACTTCAGGGTGTTGCTTCAGTATGGGATCGGGTGTGATCTCCTGGTTTAGCAGGAAGCAATCCTGTGTGGCATTGAGTACAGTCGAATCAGAGTTTGTTGTCGCTTGTTTGGCTAGTTGTGAGGCAATGTGGATGAGAAAGCTATTGTCTAATTTATTTGATCTCTAGATGGATGCTACTTGTATATATTGTGACAAACAGAGCTGTGTGAAGCTGTTGGAGAACCTATTGTTCCATGACAAGTCAAAGCATATCGATATCAAGTATCACTATATCAGGGATATGGTCCATATAGGAGCAGTGAAGCTCCAGTATGTTGCGATGGACGAGCAGATAGCTGATGTACTGACCAAACCATTAGCTAGAGTAAAGTTTGAGTACTTTAGGGAGAAACTTGGTGTTCTCCAGATCAAGGTTCCCTCCAAAGGGAATTAATGTGTCTGTTGGCCTTTCTGACATGGTGGAAGGATGAGCTTCACATATTCAGATGTAAGTGCAAAGATGCTCTGATGTGATTGTGGGTTGTGTCACCACATGATTAGTGCAGAGATATTCTGATGTGATTGTGGGATGTGTTCCCACATGGTCATTGCCGAACCATTCTGATGTGATTGAGGTATATGTTTCCACATGATCAGATATAAGTTGCAGAGATGCTCTAATGTGATTATGGGTTGTGTTACCACATAATCAGTGCAGAGATATTTTGATGTGATTGTGGGATGTGTTCTCACATGATCAGTGCAGATCCATTCTGATGTGATTGAGGGATATGTTCCCACATGATCACATATAAGTGTAGAGATGATCTAATGTGATTGTGGGTTGTGTTCTCCCATGATCAGTGCAGATACATTCTCATGTGATTGAGGGATGTGTTACCACATGATTGGATGTAAGTGCAACGCCTTTCTGACATGATGATGTCGAATGTAAGTGTAGAGCCTTTCTGACATGATGAGGTCAGATGTAAGTGCATCACCTTTCTAACAAGACGAGGTCATATTTAAGTGTAGATCCTTTATGACATGATGAGGTCGGATGTAAGTGCAACACCTTTCTAACATGATGAGGTCGGATGTAAGTGCAGATACTTTCTGACATGATGAGGTCGAATGTAAGTGGAAATCCTTTTTGACATGATGAGTTCGGATGTAAGTGTAGAGCCTTTATGACAATATGAGGTCGGATGTGAGTGCTGGGCCTTTCTGACATGGGTTTTGGATGTGTTCCTCCCATGGTTATATGTGAGTGTTGGGCGTTCCTTTCTGACTTGGTTCTTGGATGTGTTCCTCCCATGGTCAGATGTAAGTGTTTGGTGAGCCTTTCTGACATGGTTCATTCCATGGTTAGATATAAGTGTTGAAAGCGATGAAGACATTAGAGGAAATTTCAACTCAAAATGGGCATCCTAAGGAAAATTAATAAAATAATAGTTAAACTAATAAAATAATATTTATTAATTTTGGAGGAAGAAAAGAAAAAACTACCTTTTTGTTCGTATTTTTAACATATCTCCATGTTTTGTTACTCAAATTTTGATTGGGAGAGATTGTTCGATGAGGAATTAAATTCCACATCCAACGAGTACCCACTTGGCATACTTTTGATGGGACCCGCTACCCCAAAAATGAGAAATACCTAAAAAACGTGATGATGATGTCATCATCCTGTTTTTTCAGGCATTTCTTGTTTTTGGGGAAGCAGGTCATGTCAAATGTATGCAGAGTGGGTACTCGTTGGATGCAAAATTTAATTCCGCATCCAATGATCTCTCTCAATAAAAAATTGAGTAAAAACACAAGGAGATATGTCGAAAATACAAATAAAAAAGTAGTTTTTTTATGATACCTATCACCAAATTTATATTAAAAAATTGTTTAAGAGATGCTCCCTTTTTGAATTTTAAAGAATTTTGATTGGCTAATACATGATGACATGGAATTTGTATTATTTTTGGANCCTACATGAAGTCTAGGCCTACAACCAACATAAAAAAGGGTTGGCTCTATAGAACTTCCTATGACGAGTAGAATTGAGATAGCACTAGTGATGATGACCCAGTGATGATCTAGCATTGATGATCCAGATCAAGTGATGATCCAGACTTGATGATGATCCAGTGATTCTCCAGACTTGATGATGATCCAATGACAATTCAGATCAAGTGATGATCCAGACTTGATGATGATCTAGTAATGATATAGATCAATTGATGATCCAGACTTGATGATGATCCAGTGATGCTCCAGATCAAGTGATGATCTATACTCAATGATGATCCAGTGATGATCCAAACTTGATGAAGATGATGAACATGACTTGAAGATGAAGATGAATATGACTTGATGATGATCCATATGATATAGAGAAGAAGACTTGTGCTGATAAATTATGTCGAGAGAATACCTTCCTAGTTAAGAGGGATTGTTTATGTATTTGTAGCTATGGAATGTATTCACTTGTATATCTTATGTATTGTACTCTGATGCTTATTCCAGGAAGTATTTGTAATGTAATTGCATCATTTCATTCCTCGATGTTCCCATCAAGAGATTCAATACTGTAAACAGTTCATGTAAATTCATAGAGTATAACCCTCTTTATTGATCAAGGGTTAAAGTCCCCGCAGTTGTGGGGCACTAGGGTTATTAGAATGTCCTAGAGAAGTCAACCCTAGTGATTTATTCTCAAGTCGTGAATTAGTATAAATAGAGAGGGAGCCTCTCTATTTAACACACATTCATACAAATTCACTCACACTCAGTTGTAGCGCATAACTGAGAGAGAGAGAGAAGAAGCTGGGACAAGAGAGAGAGACTATTGCTATCAAGAGATCATCTTACTGTCTTTGGGTTTTACTTTTGGTGCTGATTCTATCTCTGAGGAAGTTGTGGGGTTTTCTCCTTTATGGTTTCCTTAAGGAAAATATTTGTGTTCATTGTCTCTTGTGATTGATTATTGTGCTTGTTATTCTCTTAGATAAAATCCTAAGATCATATAGCTTAAATGTTAAAAATCTAACATTATGTAGTGTACTGGTCTAAATTATTTAGCATTCTAGAAAGGACTAGAGAGACATTTAATAAATAAGCAATATTTTTATAATGGTATAAAATCATGTTACATTCACACCACTAAGAAGGTTGATGCGATTAAAAATGTAAACATATGGCATGAAGACACAAAATACATTTGAAGTGTTACAACTACCAAGGGAAACATATAAAGTACTATTTGGAAGATTGTGGATTTATCAATGGGAAACGCTATATTCTCAAATAAATAATCCTTGTTCATTAGAAATTGTAATAATAAATTCATAGTTTCCTTAGAACAAAGAAAGAAAGTAGTCAAAGTAAAACATATACTACATCCAAAGATGATATGCCGATGAAACATCTCAAAATAAAGCAATGCATAATGAGAAGAGTGGAAGAAATGAACCTTGATAAACAAAGTGTCCTACACATGGGAATCTCTTCATGGGAAGAATTTAATAATACGCATGGGAATCTCTTCATGGGAAGAATTTAATAACCTACAGGTACTAGAACATGAAAATCAATAAATATAGACAATATATATTATAACTATATTCAATATTAAAGTAAAAGGACTACATCCAAGGAAAAAATATAAATATGGAGACAAGCTAAGGAAACACTTCTGTAAATTGAAATTTTCAAATTTTCATCAGAAGAGAAAGTAAACAAAATAAAAAAACATTTTTAAGAATACATTTCCATGGGTGGATGGAAAATTTTAAATCCCAACATGGTGTAACATGGGAAAATATGAAAATACTTTTCATATACAAATTCAAAAATATAAAAGTATATTGTGTATATTATGGAGAAACACAGATAAATCTTTTGAAAATGTTAATACATTTAAAACAAAACAAAATCCACAATTGTGGAACTATAGAAGAAATATTAGTGGATTTGACCAAGATTAATGATGAATTTGCACACAAAGGTTACTGGCATAAGGGAAATATAAGGGAAACAAAATATTGTAATATTATATTGACAAAATCTACAAAGGTTTGCAAAAAGGGTTGACCAATGAAAAACCTACCTTGCAGGAAGTAGTAACAAAAATGCATAAGTTTGTAAAGAAATTGTAACTCACAAGGAAATCCATGTTGAAATTTAGTATATCAAAAAAGACCAAGTGGTCTGAAAACAATTTACTTAGAGGAGTAGTTTTATAGTAGGGAATACAATATTGAATCAACATACCAAAGTAAGGTGCATCTAGTAAGATATATGTAAAAAAAAATAAACATGGAAAAATAAGGAGAACACCCAAGGTATTTGAAATGGGAAATAATTGGGATGGAAAATAAAGTAGTAAAAAAAACCTCTCTCTCTATATATAATAGCTGAAACAAAATACCAAGAGAATTTAGGGAACTCAAGTTTGAATTTCAATGAGATGCAAAACCACTGAGACACAGATCCCACAACATAGATCTAAGATATAAATAACATTATAAGAAGAATAGAAAAGGTTATTGGATGCTAATGTTATCTATCAAATAAATAAATATTGAAAGGTATCAACTCTCATGGTAGCTTAAAAAAATGGTGCACTTAAGATATGCATGGAATTTTAGAAAAATGATTAGACTATATTTTTTTTTTGGAGGGTATCAATTGTCATGGTAGCTTAAACAAAAATGGTATACTTAGGATATCCATGAAATTTAAAACCAAACATTAAACTATATTTTAAACTATATTTATTGAGACTCATTGATGAATCCACATATAAATAATTCTACCATAAGGTATACTCCATGGAAAAAAATCCATTAAAATTTGGATTAATGCAAACTCTACCTCATAGGATGCGGTAACAAAAATTCACAAGTTTTCAAGAAGGAATTGCTCACAAAGAGATGAAAGGTTAGTATTTATTATTTTAATAAAAAAAAACACAAATAGGTACCAAAACAAATTACACAAAGGAGCGATATTTTAGTAGGGAAATGAATACACAACGAACATACCAACGATGGATCTACGTAGTTGGTGATACAATAAGAAAGGTAAACATAGGAAATAGGGAAAATTTCCACGTTATTTGGAAATTGGGAATAGGGAATAGTTGGGCTAATATTTTAGAGAAGAAGCAATAACTCTATTCACAAAAGTTGCATATGTATTTGTTTATAATTATCATGACCTAAAGTTGCATATGTATTTGTTTATTTTGGAGAACCCAAAATATAACTGCAATTGAATGCAAAAACGTTATAAAGAATTTAAGTTATAAAGAAAATAATAAAAAGAAAAGGTTATTGGATGCAAACACTATCGACTATAGAGAGGGGAAAGTTCATGGGTATCACCCATCATGGTAGCCAAGAAGGAAAGAAAGGAAAATGGTACACTCAAGGTATGTGGGGAATTAATAAAAATGAACTAGATAACCATAAAACATTACTGCATTTTATGAAGGAGATTGGAGAAGCAATGGAAGTTGAATGGAAGATCGTTAAGAAATAGACTTTTCAAAATGAATTCAAGTTATAAAGAAAATAATAAAAAGAATAGAAAAGGTTATTGGATGCAAACACTATCGACTATATAGAGAGGAAAGTTCATGGGTATCACTCATCATGGTAGCTGAAAAAGGAAAAACAAAGGAAAATGGTACCCTCAAGGTATGTGGAGAATTAATAAAAACGAACTAGATAACCATAAAACATTAAATCATTTTATAAGGAGATTGGAGAAGTAATGAAACTTAAGGAAATTAATTCCTTCATAGATGGTATTCATGGTATAATCCAATTTCTATAAGAGAGAAAAAATAAGAAACTCATTACATTTGCAATCTAATAGGGAGAATTTTTGTACAAACGAATGACATTGGGACCCATTAATGTAAGAACACTTCTCAAGCATAATTGTGTAAGTATTCATAGAATGTATGTACAAATAATTGGATGTATATTTAGATTATTGGGAACTATTTGGATTCTTAGATAATAATGTTTCAAACCTAAGAATGAAATTTAATATATGTAGATAAACAAGAGTATCATTAAACCCATAAAAATGAAAATACCTATAACCTTTTGGCAAACTCCTAGGAAACAATATGAAAATAAGGAATACTGATAGGAATTGACAAAGGAAAGTTCATAAAGGCCCTAAATAAGCAATGTCTAGATAAAAATAAGGATTGTTTTAAAATCCCTATTAATTACCAATGGATATGAGTGATGATCTTGAAATAATATAGGGGTTTCAATGTTTACTTGGAATTGAGTGGTGACTACACTCTCTCTTCCATACTTCTTAGTGGTTATTTTTGTAGTATGTGTCACATCCCCACCCCTCATACCGACGACGGAGAGGATGCGAACAACACACTGCTACTGTTAAATTGGGAAATCTAGCCCCATGATCATAAACATAAATATAAAATGCATTAATATAAAAACATACACAGATACATAATGCAGTATATAGCGGAAGCAAACACATTTATTTCATTCATGCATTCATCGTGTTGATTTTAATTCATAAACAATTCATTGAAGAGATTAAATACACAAGAATACTTATCTGGAAAAGGAGTTGGCCCACAACTAGCTACGTCGCTGCAACGTTCCACCCAAACATAGGACAGTGTGCTCATCAATCTCTCAGCAACACCGTCACCCCCGAGCTCGGCATGATTCCACAAGGCACTAGGGAACGAAAGACTCACACATAGCCAAAACCATACGCCCACAGTCAAGACAACATATTGTCTAGCTAAGCCAATGAACAACTGAGTTTCACAGGCTATTAGGCCAACAAGCCAATAGCATGGGGTTCCTTCGCCGACTCAACCAATCTAAACTCTTCATTAAGCACACAACTCACCAATTAACATATGGTTCCTTGACCTTATCCAACCAAATCATCACAAGGATTCCCACAACAACAAAATGCACATGCTGGATATGAAGGAAACGTTGTTTAACCAAAAACAATTTGGTGAGTGAGGAAAATTAACCCCTTGGGTGAGAAGACCGAATTTAGCAATGATTATGGGTTTCATGCGGCCAAATGACCTTGGAAATGACCCCAAAATTCATGGGTATTCTCTTCCATTCACTGTGCAACCACAACAATGAAATTACCCACTATGGAAATAAACACTAAAACACCTAGCATAGATCCCCACCACTGAATGTTCACCAAACCACTTCCTAGCCATGGGAAAAACACATGAAACTGTAAAAACATGTATGGGGAACACACAACAGCTCCAAGGACGAAAGGGAGAGAAAAGCGTGGATGCCTGAAGGAATCACATGCACATAAGAAAAAAAACATGAGGGAAAGAGAGATCTGCGGGCTTCCCACTATGTGAGGAGAAATCAGCTGCTCCTCGTGAGGAAATTACTACCCCCTACCTGAGGAATCCAACTGCTCTCCTTCACGTGAGGGAAAAATGGGTGAATCCTCCCTTGGGCATGCGTGTGGTCTAATACTGGCGACCCTACCAGAATTGACGACTGCCCACACCTCCCAAGACCCAAGGAAATAACTCCCTTCACCCACTTAGATGACTGGGCATAAAATACAAAAAGGGTAGTTGACCACCATATGGGTTTTCCCTTAGACATTTGTATTTTTCCCATAGGCTCAAAGGTTGAATATTTCCCACTCCCTATTCCTTGTGAATCATGCCCCCATCTCTTTAACATTGCGGCACGTAGCTATTTGTGGTATTTTTATTAATTTTCATTTTACATGATGTCTCAAAACACATTGTGCCTGGCTAGCACATAAACCATCGGCAGCGATTTTAATCACCAAAACATAAACACTAAACCCATGGTGGGGCCTTTGCCTTGATCTCCACGCCACAATTTAATACAATATTTACATCATATGAAATTGAATAACATGGGGTCAAAATGGAGGTGTTATAGTATGGTTATAGATACATACCCTTACATTGTGTTTTAACATAAATTTACTCACTCATTACATTTTTTCTTTTCGATTGGGAAGTTTTTGTCAAAAAATCCCTCTCTCATGTGAATGTTATCTTCTCTTTTCTACCTCCATTTTTCATCCTTTTTCCTTGGATTATGGAGTCCTCTTTCATTGCTCATAAATTTATCTTCTTCTCCTCTGAGTCTTCATCATCCCACAAATGTTGGGGTGTCTTGTCCCAAGTCTATTGACCATAATATCTTTTTTTTACTTAGTTTGTGTCTCTTTCTTCATCCTCACAACTTGGGTTCTCCCTCTATATTATTTCCTCATTTCATTGCTTCATAACCTTCCTTTGGCATTTCTATCCCTCTTTCTTGATCCCATGTTAAAAATTTGTCAAGAAGTCCATATGACCCCATCATCAATAGGTCATGGAGGTCCCTCAATTCCTCTCATGTGTATCATTCCGTGTTATATGTGTTACCATGTCATTGTGTTGTCATTCCTCTCCACATTCTTAGGGATTTCATTCCAAAAATGAGTCTTATCAATGTGGTACTTAGTCTACACTAAAGTAATATGGTACAATAAGTACCCTTAGTATGAGTAATCCCCTATCTTAGATTTATTTCATTGGCCCTCTTCCTCTAAATATGAATCTCAAGTGTGCATCCCAATTGTAGTGCTCATATCACATTTTATGCACCCATTGGACCAAATATGTACATAATTTGAATAAAATTGATACCACGAAATATATTTTGAAACGAATCTATTCTTGTCTCCTTGGTCCATTATATTCCCATTCTTGCATTAACACTCTCAACCTAGATTATAGGATGGGTTATGATATCGCTCTCTCCCATCCAACTTGACCAACTTGGGGTAGCCTCTCCTCTTACTCTCTCTTCAATTTTTATGCTCCTAACTCCATTCCCATTACCCTCATCCCTTGTATTCTAAAGCCATGGTGTGACCTTGTTTCTTTGATTCATATAACCTATCCTAATTGTCTCTCTGAACTCGGTTGTTTAACCAATGGTTGGTTCCCTCTAGGTCCTTATCTAAAGTAAGACCCTATTTGAGATGGATCCTCCCTAGTTCGGATTAAATACCACTTCTCTCATTCTCTTCCTTGAGGTGTTGAACTTAATGGTATATATATTACAACTTTGGGGTAACTTCCATCTATCCAACATCTCCAACTTCTCACCTAGTTCCCTTACTAGTTCTCCATAAAAATGATTTCTTCTTGTACCATCATTTCATCCTTGCTGACATATGTTTCCTACCATTCCCTTGCTAGTTTTCAATTAGTGTCACCACATGCTATTCCCACATTATACTTGTTCTGTTTTAATATTCCTTGATTACATTCTTTATGTATATATGTATATCACATGATAGCTTTCTTAATGATTCAACAACACCATTTCCTTCATATTATCATGACTTATTGCCATTATTATTGTAACACGCCTTATTTTTTATTACGCCAATATTTTCTCCTCATGCCTTAGTTTTCGTCACACCAACAACCTTTCCTCGTGCCTTAGTTTTCATCACACCAACAATATTTCCTCGTGTCTGTGATTCCTTTGATTGAATCACAACAACATTCTCACTTATCACTTGCACTTATTTTTTCCCTCCACATATTCTCTTGCTTCTTTCCCTTCCCTAGTAATTGGTTTCAAGTAAGTGCATGTATCATATTTTATATTTTCAATCATATTTCCTTCTGGACATCTCTTTCATAATATGACTATTGTGTTTCTTTCATTATAGTTAGACTCATTAGATTTTCTTTCATAATCAATTTTTTATATTATTACCATAATGACTAGAATTATGCATTTCATTTCATAGTGTAGTTTCTATTTTATTCAAAGGAAAACCTCATGGGATCCGCCCTCTTCTACATAATATTTGGATGGAGGGTGGATTGACCACTAACCATAACATTAGTTGGTAACCCCAAAGGACTCAACTATTTTTGAACCTGA
Source organism: Pseudotsuga menziesii (assembly GCA_001517045.1). Taxonomy (NCBI): domain Eukaryota; kingdom Viridiplantae; phylum Streptophyta; class Pinopsida; order Pinales; family Pinaceae; genus Pseudotsuga; species Pseudotsuga menziesii. The sequence goes on from LPNX010245244.1 coordinate 771,667, forward strand.
CATTACAACAAAGTAAACAATTATAACCTAATTTAGCATTCTTTTTTAGTGTAACTTTGTTTTCCGATCGAGTTGGAAAATCTAGTGCTAAACTTGGCATGGAACAACATTTTTTAAAGAACCAAAAGTAACACCATGATTAGTGCTAATATTATGCACCAATATTAGAATTAGGATTAGTGCATGAGTTAGCGCTAGTGTTTGTAAATTAAATTTGTGGAAATAGAAATGTAAAATGGTAAAGAATGAAAAAAATGAAAAGAAAAAATGGTAAGGAAATGTTGGGATTTGAAACCATATCAGTTTCCAAGAGGCAAGAGCTCTACTAGAGCTACATTCCCATAAAAAATATGATTAAAAGTGAAAAATTGAACTAAAACTAGACTAAGTTGGTACAAATTAGAACTTGCAAAAACATAAATGCAAATGGTAAAAAATGAAAATAGAAATGGGAAATGTTGGGATTTAAACCCATATCAGGTTTCAAAAGGAACAAACTCTACTTTATAGTCATTCCCACAAAAATGTGCCTTTAAAAATGTAGATCTGAATTGAAATAACCTAACTTATTGATGTAAACAAATGAATACAAATTGAAAAGTAATAAGAGATAGCTGGGTGCACAGATTTGAAGCAAGATCTCCTTGCATTAATGCAAGGGTGTTGATTAATCTATATCAATGAACTAGATATGTGCATTAAATAAAACCCCAAAAATTTATTTTTTTAATTTCTCCATTAAACCTAAAACAAAAAAGAAAACGAACATGAAAAGAGGAAGGGAAAAGATATTACCTTATTTATGTAGGTTCTACCATGAAACCCTAGACTCCATGCATGAACTAAACTTGAACCAAAACAACTAACAATAAACATTAGAAAATATATAAGTTAAAGTAATAATATAATTGGAAGGAAGGAGGAGAAGGGAAGGGATACACCATTACCTTCATTATGGAGGTTATTTGATGAAACCTTATCCTCCGTACATGAAAAACTAAAACTGCAACAAAAAAAAACAATAGAAATTAGTAAATCAATAAAGGAAAAAAAGAGGAAGGATGTATAAGAAAAAGCAAAAGCATCAACAAAATATTGTTGTCTCTAGTAAGTTAGTGCCCACATATTACTGAGTTGGTCCTCAGTTGAGGATATTGGTGTATCCAGTAGGTTGGTTCCTACATATTATTGAGTTGGTTCTTATTTGAGGGGATTGGTGTCTCAAGTAGGTTGGTGTCTACAAAATTTGTAACAATGGGTTTCTTCCTACATGATTTTAAAAAGATAATATTTCATGAATTTCTCCTGAAAGATATTCTATGTGATATATTGTGTACTGTGATTTGAGATTATGTGTATTTACTATTGCATAGTCATTGAATTATTTATGAATTATTATGTAAAAGAGGATAAATTATTATGTTGGTTCACAACCCCTCTTCTCAATATAACCACAAGTTCAACAATTGGTATCAGATCATGTTAGAACAGTAATCCATCCTTAGTACCGAGTTTATACCTTAGTCAATTGCATTTGATTTTAAGCATTAAATTGATATGGTTTGGACTTAGGGAATTTTATATAGGAAGTGAACTAGTTATTCTAAGACCATTCACACATCCAGCAGCACTCTATTTGGTCAACCCAACACATGTGCACCCTCATTTAATGTCTTGCAACATTGCCTCCTTGAATTTGGGAATCACAGTTTGACTAGGGGCGCTAATGATGTATTTTTTTTCATTTTTGGCTCTCCTAGGAGCATTTATTATCACATTGAACCTCCCACACACCTCTATTTTCTCACCCCATGTACGCCTTGGACTCGTTATTGCCTCATCACACTTCACCAATGTTCACATAAGGTTTTGTGAATGTTTGGGCTGAGTTGGAGCTTGATTGCTCCACCAAGGGGGGATTGAGCTCAATTTTGGACATGTCACATGTACACTCATATTTGGATTCCTAAGCCTCAAGAATTGATCCTAATGTAATATATGCCTGATCTAAATGCATTCAAATGTTACAAATTTCAATAATATTCACTTTGTGTTCACATGTGTATGTAAATTTGTTCCTCTTTCAAAACAAATTTGCTGGTTTTTGAAAACTAAATCAAATTATGGGAGTCTCTTGCACTCCTATATCAAAGTTTAGATCAAATTATAAATGGTATCAGAGCTGATTGGATTTGCAGATCAATCTTGAGTGTTTGAGCTGCATATTGAGATATTTTTCAGATAAAATTTGAGTGTTTTTGGAGGTACTTTCAGTGAAATCTCACCACTAGCACAAGAAGAGATGGATCCAAACAACATATTTCTCACTCCATTTAGTTAATATGAATGGAATACTGATATGGTCATCCAAATGAGATTTAAGTGTCTTTATAGGGTCATTGTGGGTATAGAAGTGGAGCCAAATTCTGTAGTAGAGAAGTCGAAATACTTCAATAGACTTGATGAGGCATTTGGATTAATGTGTCTAAGCATTTCAAGAGATATCCTATTTCAGGTTCATAGTTTGACAACCCTAAATGATGTATGGAAGAAGCTCAAATATCTCTTTGGGAAAACTGATGAATTGAGGAGACATCAACTTGAAAACAAGCTCATTACTCTCAGTCTAACGCATTTTGACACCCTCCAGGAGTTCTTCACCAAATTTAAGTCTCTATTACTTCAAATAAAGCTGTGTGGAATCGATAAGAAGGAGTAGAAACTTATATTGTCAATCCTTTTGAAGTTGGGGCCATAATACTTACTGTTTGTTAGCACATTCCTTTCTGCCAAGCTAACCATTCGAAATTGGAAAATTCCAACACTAGCTAGCTTCATGGAGTCTTTGACCCATGACAAGGACATGCTAGTTTAGATGGGAACAATCAAAGAAAGAAATGATCAAGCCTTGGCTACCGGTTTTTCAAATTCCTCCAAAGGAAAGAAAAAAGCAAAGAATTCAAAACAGCCAGTGAAGAAGACTATGAGATTCAGACCAAGGGAGTTGGCAGGATCAACCTTGGCAATGAATATTTCAATGATGTCCTCTATTTACCAGAATTGGCAAAAAATTTGTTGTCAGTATATCAAATGACACATACTGGAGAATCCAATAGAGTAACATTTAATCCTGATGTGGTAGAGATATCAAAAATCTCCTCCAACCAAGTTGTGGCATTGGGGTGTGCAGATCACCAAGCTAGACTATATAAATTCTCGAAATTTCTTCCAAATTCCAGAGGGAAAGCGCTCCTATCTCATGCCAATGAGACCTCCAAGACATAGCATGAGATATTTGGTCACATGAGCTACAAATATGTTCAATAACTCAACAAGGATTAGATGGTGGAAAGGATTCCTCCCATCAAATCTTCGAATGGTGCATGCATTGGTTGTGTAGTGGGAAAGCAACTAGAGCGCAACTATGAGAAGGGGAAGGGAAGGAGAGCTACAAAAAAAATGGATTGGTGCATTCAGACCTCATTGGTCATCTTCCCACTCCCTCCTATGGATGATCAAGGTATGTTCTCACCTTCATAGATGATTACTTAAGGTTTTGTTGGGTGTACTTCCTTAAGCTAAAATATGAAGTCTTTGAGACCTTGAAGATTTAGAATTCCCTAGTGGAGAACCAAAGTGGGAATAATATTAAAATACTTAGGACTGATAAAGGTAAAGATTATTTCAATAAAAATTTGCAGCACCTATGTGAGGAATGTGGCATCCAAATGCAACATACGGTCCCCTACAGACCTCAACAAAATGGTGTTGCAAAGAGGAAAAATAGGTCTCTCAAAGAGATGGCTACATGCATGACTGAGGCAAAGGATTTAAGTACTAATATATGTGATGAATCCATAAAGTTTTCTGCATATATTCTGAACAGGGGTTTACACAAATTAGTGAAATGGAAAACACCCTATTAGCCTCATTTTGGTCACAAACCAAACATCTCACATTTCAGGATTTTTGGCTCAAGGGCATGGGCTCGAATTGCATCAGAAAAAAGGAAGCAATTGAAGCTACTGAGAAAAGAATTTATCATGGTTGTTTATAGTGAATACACAAAGGATTATAATCTCTTTGATACATCCACACAAAAAAAATTCATTAAGAGAAGTGTGCAATTCGAAGAGGATATTATACCATATTTTGAACTAGCACCGGGGGGATTCTCTTCTCCCCAACACCATGATGATGTAATTGATGAATCCACATCTAATTTCTATGATATTTATGATAATGACATGGATGAATAATATGTTTCTGTACATGATACACTTTCAAGGCCCAACTGGTCTGAGAAAACCATACAACCCGCTGGGGATCTAGCAAGCAATCCTCTAGATCCTAGGAAAACAAGATCACAACTTCACAATGCTTCTTATGCAAGTGAAACTTATCCACATGAGAACTCTTATATGATGATTGGATATTATATACAGTCATATCAGGAAGCATGTCATGAACCAAGGTGGCAATCAGCCATGCAAGATGAATTCAATTCTCTACACGCGAATGAGACTTGGGAATTGGTTCCCTTGCCTCCCAAGAGGAAGCTTATGCAATGTAGGTGGGTATTTAGAACCAAAGTTGATTTAGATGGTTCTGATATTAAGCAAAATGCTATATTAGTTTCCAAATTATTTTTTCAAGTCTATGGATTGGACTATACAAAGACCTTTGCACTAGTTGCAAACATGGATTCAATCAGGGTAGTTTTAGTCATTGCTGCTAGTAAATGCTGGGAGGTTCACCACATGGATGTCAAGAGTGCATTCATTCATGGTGAACTAAAAGAAGATACATACATGCAGAAACCTGAAGCTTTCCAAGAGGATACTTCCCTTGTTTGCAGGTTGAAGAAATCACTCTATGGCCTCAAGCAATCCCCAAGGGCTTGGTATGCCAAAGTGGATAGTTGTTTTCTCTTAATTGGTTTTATTCGATGCAAGTATGATACTAATGTGTATTTGCAAAAAAATGGTGATGTATTTCAGGTTATTATACTGTATATTGATGACCTATTAATTATGAGGATTTGTACCAAAGAAATTGGATCAATTAAGGCATCTCTACATAGTGAATTTGCAATGACTGATCTAGGATTGCTAAAACAATTTCGTGGTTTGGAAATTCAGAAATATGAAAGAGGAATCATGCTCAGCCAACATAAGTATGCTTCAGACCTACTAATAAATTTTCGTTTTTGGTAAGGAATCTAAGTGGCCATTTATTTATGGCATAAAACTAGGTGAATTTGGTGACTCTCCTTTGGTAGATTGCTCATTGTACATACATCTAGCTGGTAATTTGGTGTATCTTACACATAGCGGGTGAATCCACGGACCTGGGTAACACTTTTTGGCAAGCGCATTTTGGCAAAAACAGAAAAACGCACCTCGGTCGAGGGCTTGTTAAGCCCTCAACCGAGGTCTTAATATCTCGACCGAGGTTTTATCAAGCCCTCGACCGAGGTATCTAAATACCTCGGTCGAGGTATTTAAATACCTCGACCGAGGTATTTAGATACCTCGGTCGAGGTTCATACCTCGGTCGAGGGCTTAAAAAAACAGACTTAGCCCACATTCAAACAAATGGAAAATTTCCTGTGCCTTGCAGAGGTGTAAACCCTGCCATTCCTAGCACATAACTGAGCGGAGTTGATACTGATAGATTCACCAACGAATCTTCTATCCATTGAGGTATCATACATGCATTTTGGCATTCATATGATATTTATATTTTAATTACTTCTAAAACTTATACTTAGAAAACCACACTGCAACTTCGAAGCAGCTCAAAGAAAAATCCGCAGAGTTAAAAATACACAGCCAAAAAATTCTTAAAAATACACAAATCACATATCGACGTGTCCTCTTCAAAAGGGTATCTTTGGTTTTTCAATTTTTGAAAAAATAGAAAAAATTTCTTTACGTGGACAAATATGTGTTTAAAACGATGCTGAAATCGAATGTGGTCACTTTCGAAAAATAATAAATAATTGTATAATGCGAGAAAAATTAACAAAAAAATATGCTCATCACACTGCATTTTATTTAGATCATGCTCATATATATATTTTTTTAAAATTATTAATGCAATATTGAATTACTCTACATGGACACGAGCCACTTATTAGCTTCTTCAAATTTTTAAGGTCACACAGTTCATTAAATGCAAAAATTCACACATTAAATGACATCAGAATATTTTAAAAAAAATATCACTATGAAGCCAACATAATGTTCTACAATTTTTTTTTTTACTACAAGTCAAAATTCACATGGGATATATGCGTTTTGAGGGCTTCTATCTAGCACATGAGTAAAAAATCAGGTTTTCATCGCCACATTTGGCCAAAAAGTGTTACCCATCTTCATGGAATCACCCTAGCATACCTTATTTAGCATATGTTTTTAGTTTTGTAGCAATATATATGCAGCAGCCACATGATATCCATTGGAAGGAATCCAAGAGGATCCTTCAGTATGTTCAAAGCACCAGGAGTTTCAGGGTACACTATGCAACTAGTTCTCCACTAGAACTAGTAGGATTTTCTTATTCATATTGGGATGGAGATCCCAATGACGGAAAGTATACTTCAGGTTTTTTTTTTATGCTTGATGATGGTACCATTTTCTGTTCAAGTAAGAAACAACACACTATTTCTCTTTCTTCAGTTGAGTCCAAATACAAGGGAGCAATGAATGCATCTACACAATGTGTGTGTTTGCAAGGCATTCTTCGAGAGCTTGGTATTGCACTTGATTCACCCGCTTTCATTTGGTGTGAAAATCAAAGTGAAATCAATATTTATACAAATCCATTACAGAGGCAGTGTACCAAGCACATATAGATCCATATACACTACATTTGGGGCTTATTGCATGATTGGGTGATAGCCTTGTAGTATTGCCCATCCACCAAGAAAACTGCTGATATATTCACCAAGAGTTTTACTAAGAAGAATTTCACTTAATTGAGATAATTACTTGGATTGAGCGATGGATGGTGATGGATTCCATTCACTTTCATATTTTTATCCCCATGTCCATTTTTAAGGAGAGGTTTTGTTCCCATGTGGTTTACCTCTTTTCCTTGTTTTTCATGGACAAATAAATTTATGTTGTATGAGGTGACTTGATCCTTTGTTTCCAAGGCCTCTATAATAATTTGTTTAATTTGTACTAAGTCATGGTTAAGGGGGAGGATTTATAACAATAAGGATTTATACCTTAATCAATTTCATTTTCTTCTAAGCATTAAATTGTTATGGTTTGGACTTAGGGAATTTGATCTAGGAGGTGAACTGGTTATTTTCAAACCATTCACACATGTACTAGCACTCTAGTTGGTCAACACAACACATTTGTGCCCTCATGTAATGTCTTTGAGCACTTCCTCCTTGAATTGGGGAATATGGGTTTGACTAGGGGTGCTAATGATGTATTTTGTCATTTTTGGCTCTCCTAGGAGCATTTATTTTCACATTGAGCCTCCCACGCACCTCTATTTTCTCACCCATATATTTCCTTGGACTCATTATTTCTCCAACACACTCCACCAACGTTCACATGAGTTTTTGTGACTGTTTGGGTGGAGTTGGAGCTTGATTGGTCGACCTAGGGGCATTGAGGTCAATTTTGGCCATGTCACATGTACACTCAGATTTGGCTTCCTAAGCCTCACGAATCGATCCTAATGTAATATATACTTGATCTAAACAAATTCAGATGTTCTACAATTCAATAATATTCACCTTGTGTTCACATGTGTATGTAAATTTGTTCCTCTTTCAAGCTTTTTAGGATGGTTTTTGCAAACTAAATCAAATTGTGAGAGTATATTGTGCTCCTAGATCAATATATAGATCAAATTATCATAGATAAGTTTCCTTTATAAAAAATATAACCACTAGAAGGAAAATCTTAAGCAATTATAGCATATAACAAAATTCTTTCCAGAGATCCTTCATTTGATGGTTCAAACTATGTTTTTCAGAACATGAGAATGAAAATATATTTGATGGATATTGGGTATGAATATGGGATTTATTCACTACATGTTATACAACTAACAAGGAGTCAAGTGGAAAGTATACAAATACAATCGATGCCATTTTGAGTGTTGTACTAGATACTGTGGTTGTCAAGGTAAAGAAGTGTATATCAACTAAAGATATTTGGGGCAAGATACATGATAGTAATAGAGAAGAACCTATTTTCATGAACATGGATAAAAATATATTGATGAAACATAAGAACATAACTATGAAGAATATGAAATTGACATCAAAGAGTTTCTTCAGCATAAGTCATTAGTACTATACAAGAAATTCACAAGTCGGGGAAAAAAACATAAAGTAGAAGCATCAATTACATAAATATCAAAAGAAGAATCATGATCTTTATGAAGAAGAAAATATAGTAATCGTCCTCAAGACTCAACTAGAAGAGGTAAAGAGGATATAAGGAGAAATAGAGAAGACATTTATGAGGATCAAGACTCGTTTAGAATAAAGAAAAAAGGATAAAATGAGAAACAAAGAATACAATTATCAGCCTAAAGACTTAGGCTGAAGAGAAAAAAGGATAGAAAACGTAATGAGAGGTAACTTTAAGGAAAAGTAAGAAATATGTGAGAAGATAGAATTTGAAGTTGTCTTATTAAGAGAGGAATTGGAAAAGCCAAATGAAAAATTATATAGAATTTTGAAGAGTACTAAAACTTTGAACGATGTTTCCAGTAGAGAAAGGTCACCACTCATCAAGATAGGTCTTAACTATGATGAGAATAAGAAGACCCACAAAGAATATGCAATAAAGTACTATGAATAAAATCCCAAAAGCTATGACATTGTGCTCAAATCCTCCATCAACAATGAAAGAATTAGGAAAGGAAATGATGACCATCATCAATGTGATGAGTTCAGAAGAGTAGCTCCATCAATAATATCTTTCACACATAGTTACCAAAATGTCTTGTTTGGATATTGTTTCTCTTGCAATAATTTTTGTCATAAAGAAATAGATTGTAGAGAATATGCAAGAAGTAATAATGTGAGAAGAATAAATCAATATCCTTATCGAACTTCAAAGGACAATTATGTGAGTAACTGTTATCTCCTCAAATAAAATAGTCAAGTTTGTTTATTTTAGGTGGTAGGAAATCATTGAAAAATAAATTTCTAAATTGAATTTTTAGAGCTTTAGGTATGTAATAAAGTTTGAAAAACATTTGATTTGGTTTTTCCTTCAAAAAATTCAAAAATCAGGTTTCGATGGCTTCAGAGGACATTTAAACTGCACCAAAAGCAGATCTTTCGACAGCTAAAGCATGAAATTCGGGGCTATTTTAGCCGCCGAAATCACAGAAGCTTGGAAACGGTGAGCATGTTTTAGGAAAAATCAATTTTCTCAGTCACAGAGAGGCCGTTTTAGACACTCAAATAGTCGATTGAAAACCAGAAATCCTAATATTTCCAATGGTACTTTCTTATATGCATTTAGAGCTCGGGAAGTCAATCAAAAGTACCCCACAAGATGAGGTAGTGTTTTCAGGAATGTGGCGTTTTTACTGTTCTGAGTCATCATTTTCAAATGATGATCCTGGGTGACCAGAGGATCATTTTGAGAAACGGTCAGAAGATTTTGTGCCTGAAATATCAAAGAAAAATAACCCCCCTCATTTATCCTATATGTGTCACATAATTGGAGAATCAAATCCATCTCCGAGCCCTAATTTTTGGATCTCAGAATTTCCCTATTTGACACATGTTTTTGAAATACAAATGTTGGAAAAATGAAAATGAACAAAGAACTAGTAGAGGGTTTTGCTCATAATAAACCAAATAACAATAAACTCTCTTAGTTTTCCTACAAGGTTCATATATTTGGAGAACCAAATCCATCTCTGAGCCCCAATTTAGATCGAAATTTAGGGCGCTCTAAGCAACTGAAATTGACGTTTTTACTGTGAAAACTCATCATTTTCAAATGATGATTCAGAGCGACTGGAGAACCATTTTGAAAAAAGGTTAGAGGTTTTTTCTCCTAACATGTCATAGAACAATAAAATCTCTCAGGTTTCCTACAAGTGTTGGATATTGGGAGAATCAAGTCCATCTCTAAGCCCTAATTTTTGGATCTCAGAATTTCCCTTTTTGAAACATGAAATACAGATTTCCGGAAAATGAAAATGAATCTCAAAGAACTGAGAGAGGTTTTGTCTCATAACAAAACAGTATACAAAAAAATTTATTAGTTTTCCAAAATATGTTTTGATTTGAGATATATAGGTCAATATCATAGCAACATATTTCTAGAAATTTTTGCATTTTCCAGCCACCTCACAAATTTGGATTTGAGATAGGAAAAGAGGTTATCAAATCCATATTTTTAGGATCTTGAAATTGATTTGTAAAGATTATTTAATCTCATTGAAGAATCATTGTAGAGGGTTCAACTTTAGATCCTTTTAGACACTTTTTGTATTCAAGGTTTTCATGTTCTTTGTCACTTCATACAAGCTCTTTTGCCATTACATGTACAACTTTCATCTTCTTTCTGTTCTGTACTTGTGCTTGGATTTTTCATTCATGCTTATTATATTTACTTAATACAAGATAACTGTCATCCTATCTCTATGTGGATAATTAGAATTAAAAGTATCTTCTTATGTGTGAATCTGCCAACATAGTGAGTTCTTCATCTATTCACCTTTATTACAAACACTCTGAACATTGATAGTTAGAAGTCTTTTATATTTGATTGATTATTATGGAATGTATTGAGTGAGTTAGGTCTTATTGGTCATCTCACTTGATGCATTGAGTAAACCATTTAAAAATATTTAAGTTACCAAGCATCTTCGAGCTGCAACCTAGAAGAGTTTCCTGGAGAGCTAACAAATTGGCGTCATTTCTGTGGAGAGGAGATTGAAGCTAAACTTCCCTGGGAGAAGAAAGAAGATCCAGATTTGATGATAGACAAATACTAGGCACATTTTTCAGTTGTAATCATCTATCTGATGACTCCATGAAGGATGGATTCAGTGGTGACTCCATTGCTCAGAAATCTGTTGGTGACTCCATTGCTATGAAATGAATAATATATTAGCAAAGAGGTACACATTTTGTGATTTCTCAAATATTTATGGCTACCCTAATCTAGTTCCTAGTAGAGATGAATGGGAACATAGTCTTCCCAGATTTCGAAGAGAAGAGTGGGAAGTGCCAACTGAACACTTGTTGGATTTTCATGACTTTATTCATTGGTTTCAAGTTGTGCATGAGGATGTTCAGATCAAGCTCTTTTGGTATTCTTTAGAGGGGATTGCTCGTGATTGGAACTGGTCCCTTCCTATTTCCAGTATCATCTCTTTGACATATTTTCATGCTTCTTTTCATTTGTTTTGCAAAGGAAAAATTTCAGCCGATCTTTTATATTCTAAATGTTGTCATGAATTCAATTTATTGAATAAAGAACTAAACATTCATGAAGAGTATGCTGCAATAGGGGACACCTCTTATTTTGACCAAGATATTAATGAAATTTAGGATGATAACCATAGTACATATGCTTTTGACATTGTATCAAATGCATCTACTGACTTAGGTTGTCATGAAGATGAGATTGTCCCCTTTGGAAACCCCAAAGATAATGAACAGATTTTTATATCAGCATGTGACAGATTTGAACATGCAGTAGATAGTAAGTGCAGCCCTCAATTTTCTAATTTGCTAACAAAGGAAGAGTGCAATAGATATGAGGAGGAAGATGATGATCTAAAAAGTCTAGATCATCAGTTCATCACACATTCTTCTCAGTCGGAGGTTGAGCAATCTATAGTTAACATAGATATCACTGAAAGTAGCCAGCAACAACATTTCATTCATTTGGAACAAAAAAATGGAGAGGTATTTCTTTGTGACATTTACGACCCTATTGCTGATTATTTGGAATCTATAAGAAACATAAATGTCAAAATATTTTTGTCAAATGATAGCTGGTTTTGTCACCCTTTGAAACTACATTGCTGCATGCTATGGTTTCATTTATTTTTTGGTTCAAGATCAAGGATAAGTTCAATAGATCAGTTTTTGACATGGATTCATTGGAAGCATGATGTCACTTGATAAGAAGCCTCTACTAATTAGAATTAGGAGTAGGCAAGAGAATAAGCTCTTTATATAAGAAGGTAGACTTTTCTAGTTATTGGTTGTTGAATAAGTAGGACAGGCTACAGGCATGCTACAAATTTGCAGGGGATCAGTTGTAAAGGAAGCTCTTGAAAGGTGTTCAAAAGAATATTTTACTGTTGACTCCATGCCCAATGGAACACTAGACTAGGTTCTGTATTTTGTTGTCTAGGAAAGGCATCAGATCTGTGGCTCTTGGAACCTCACAGGGAGGATTCCATCCCTGAGTAGGAGCCAGATGTTATCTCCTCAAATAAAATAGTCAAGTTTGTTTATTTTAGGTGATAGGAAGTCATTGAAAAATAAATTTCTAAATTTATTTTGGCTTGTTTTTTAGAGATTTAGGTATGTAATAAAGTTTGAAAAACATTTGGTTTTGTTTTTCCTTCAAAAAAAGTCAAAAATCATGTTTTGGTGGCTTAGGCAGACATTTCCACTATTCATTAGCCACCGAAAGCAGAGCTTTCAGCTGCTAAATCGTGAAATTCAGGGCTATTTTAGCCACCGAAAGCACAGAAGCTTGGAAACGGTGAGCATGTTTGAGGAAAAATCAATTTTATCAGCCGCAAAGAGGCCGTTTTACATGCTCAAAGAGTTGATTAACAACTAGACATCCTCAACATTCCAATGGTACTTTAATATATGCATTTAGATCTCTAGAAGGTAGTCAAAATTACCCTGCAAGATGATGCAATGTTTTCAAGAATGTCGCATTTTTACTCTGCTGAGTCATCATTTTCCAATGATGATCTTGGGAGACTGGAGGATCATTTTGAGAAATGGTCAGAGATTTTTGTGCCTGACATGTCAAATAAAAATAAAATCTCTCAGGTTTTCTACAGGTGTCACAGAATGGTATAATCAAATGCATCTCCGAGCCCTAATTTTTGGATCTCATAACTTCCCTGTTTGACACATGTTTTTGAAATACAAATGTCGGGCAAATGAAAATGAATCTCAAAAAACTGGAGAGTTTTTTGCTCATAATAAACCAAAGAGCAATAAAATCTCTCAGGTTTCCTACAGGTGTCATATATTTGTAGAACCAAATGCATCTCTGAGCCCTAGTTTAGACAAAAATTTCAGGGCGCTCCAAGCCACTGAAATTGGTGTTTTTACAATGAAAAGTCATCATTTTCAAATGATGATTCACAGTGACTGGAGATTCATTTTGCAAAAAGGTCAGAGGTTTTTGTTCCTAACAAGTCAGAGAATAATAAAATCACTTAGTTTTCGTACAGCTGTTGCATATTGGGAGAATCAAGTCCATCTCTGAGCCCTAATTTTCAGATCTCAGAATTTCCCTGTTTGACACATGTTTTTGAAATACAGATGTCAGGAAAATGAATCTCAAATAACTGAGAGATTTTTTTCTCATAGAAAACCAGTGTACAAAAACCTCTCTCAGTTTTCTGAAATAAGTTTTTATTTGAGATATATAGGTCAATATCAGAGGAGTATATTTCCAGAAATTTTTGCATTTTCCAGCCACCTCACAAATTCGGATTTGAGATAGGAAAAGAGGTTATCAGATCCATCTTTTGAGGATATTGAAACTGATTTGTAAAGATTATTTAATATCATTGAAGAATCATTGTATAGGGTTCAACTTCAGATACTTTTAGACACTTTTGTATTCAAGATTCTCATGTTCTTTGTCACTTAATACAAGCTCTTTTGCCCTTACATGTTCAACTTTCATATTCTTTATGTTATGTACTTGTGCTTGGATGTTTCATTCATGTTTAGTATATTTCATTAATGCAATATGGATATCATCCTATCTCTATGTGGATAATTAGAATTACAAGTATCGTTTCCTTGTTATGATCAACCATTCATATGTGAGTGCCTTATGTGTGAATCTACCAGCATGGTGATTTCTTCATCTATTCACCTTTATTACAAACCCTCTAAACATTGATAGTTAGAATCCTTGTCTATTTGATTGATTATTATGCATGTATTGAGTGAGTGAGGTTTTATTGGTCATCTGAATTGATCCATTGAGTAAACCATTTAAAAATGTTGAAGTTACCAAGAATCTTCGAGCTGCAACCTAGAAGAGTTTCCTGGAGAGCTAACAGTAACAAAACTAGAAATTCGTATGGGTTTGCTGATAGAATTTACAACTATTTTTCTCCCCTAGTTGGTGTTGAATTCTATAAATGCAATAATTATGGGCATATAGCATATTATTGTAGAAACATCATGGTAGGTTTTCCTAAGAAAAATAGAGAAGAAGATGTTATTGCCAAACATGAAGAAGAATGCTCAAAGGTTTGGAAAAGGGAAAAAAAGAAAGAAGATATAGAGGAGAGAAGATGCAAAAAAACAAAAGAATGAATAATGTGTATTTTGACTCTATTCTCAATATAAATGGAACCGATGCCATATTGAAAGTGGATGATGAAGACACATGACACGAGATAAGACCAAGTTTCTCACCTTGAAGGAAGAACAAGGAGAGAGTGCTGCTTCTCAAGATAAGTCTTTTGCAAAGATATCTGGAAAATGTACTGTTAGTATTGATGAAGGAACTAAAACACAAAATGGCTTGTATTTGGAATGGATAAAAAAATTATTATTATTGTTATCCAAATGTGCAGTCAATGTTATAACCTCACATTTGAGTCTAAAGGGTGTGAGATAAGGAAACCATAATCATGAATATTTGTGGAATATGAAAATAGAACCTATGGAAATGTATACATAATCAATGAATGAAAAATATTGAATAAAATTTCGAGGTTATGGGAAAAAACCCTTTTCCATTGATGTCAAAGGGGAAGAATTTCATAAAGGGAGAGAATTGCAGGAAAAAGATGAGTTGGAGTTAGAGGGGTATCTACAGGTACGTTACATAATTTTCTAAAGGTTTCCATCAATGACAAATGGGGATGTTGTTACAAATATTGATTTCATTGATTTCAAATAAAAGGGGATACTATAGATGTCAAGGATAAATATTGCAACGAAATTGTTGGAAACATTGTTTTTGGATTTTTTATGCTCATTTTGGATACACTATATTTGAAGGAATTTTTACCCTATATACCTAAATAAAATTAGAGTGTAGGTTACATGGTTGGAAATATTATCCCGATACCTTTTTAATAATATATGGAACTCCCTCTAACTCCATAGGAATGGGGAGATACGAAAGGATTTGTAATGTTAGTCCAGTCATAATTTTAGGCCGACCAAGATATTGAACAATGTTTCATCTGCCCAAAAAATTACTTAAGAAGAATATAAATATAAGAATGCACTCCTCATTTGTTTCGTCACTCATCCACTCATGGAGCTCTTCGTAATGTTCACACTTTTGGAAGAGAAAGGTATTCTAGAGTTTGAATATGGATTTGAAGATATTTTCTAGGTTTTGAAGATATGCTTGATGATACTCTCTTGGAATTTTTTGTTAGGGTTTCTAAGGTTTTGAAAGGAGGAGAAGGAGCACCTTATGAAGAGGAAGGGATGTTTTCTTGCAAGTTTTTATTTGGATGAAGATAAGATAGAAGGTGATTATGCTATATTTTTTAGCTGACTTGAAGGTGATCATATGGCATAATTAAGGCTAATTATGTTGCATATTGAATGCATATTAGATGAAATTTTGGTAAAAAATGTTCCTCCTAAGGAAATTATAAGGAAACTAATAAAATAATAGTAGAGAGAGGGTACATTTTTTCTTTCATATTTTCAACTCGTCTCCTTGTAGGTTTACTCAAATTTGAAATGGGAGCACTCATTGGATGCATAATTAAATTGTGTATCCAAAGAGTACCCACATTGCATACTTTTAACATCATCCACATCACAAAAAAATGGAAAATAAATTGTGTTTATAGTACGAGAATTTTTTTTTCATGCATTTTCATTTTTGTGTGATGTGGATGTTGTTAAAAGTACACACAATGTGTACTCATTGGCTGCATAATTTATTTCCACATCCAAATAGTTCTCCCACTTGGAATTTGTGTGAACCTACAAGGAGATAAGTTGAAAATGTGAGATAAAAAAAGTAGTTTCTTTTTTTCCCTCCAATTTTTTTATATGCACATCTTTTGAATTTTAAGGTATTTTGATTGGCTAACATGATGACATGGAATTTGAATTAGCATTGGGAGGATTAATGTTTTACCCAATTTTTCTATAATGTTTTGAAGAAGATTATGGTGCATATGTAGGTAGAGGTTTCATTTATTGGAAGAGTGCAGATTGGCATAGGGTCATAATACAAAAGGAACTACAAGCAAAAGCAGAAGAAATTATAGTAGCAACAATAATAACAACAACAACATATTGGTGTCTCTAATAGGTCGATGCCTACATATTACTAAGTTGGCGCTTAGTTCAGGATATTGGTGTCTCTTGTAGGTTCGTGCCTACACATTTTTGAGTTAGTGCTCATTTGAGAATATTGGTGTCTTTGGTAGGTTAGTTCCTTTAAAATTTGTAAAACTAGTTTTGTTTCTACACGAATTTATAAAAATAAGTTTGGTGGTTTTATCCTAAAAGGGTTTCCATGTTATATCTTGTGTACTATGATTTGAGATTATGTGTAATCATTGTTTCATAGTCAATGAATGGTTGATCAATTTTTATTTGAAAGAATAAAAAGTTTTATACTAGTTCACCCCCCCCACACCCCCCCACCCTCCCTCCTCTCAATATAACCATAAGTTCAATAATTGGTATCATAGGAGGTTCCTTCATAAATAATCTAACCAATAGAATAAATATCTCAAGTACTTATCAAAATATCACATAGAAAATAAAAGTTGTGTCAAATGATTTCAAATCATTGTAATGTCTATTGGAACCCCTTCGAGCGATATCACATTAGCTATCACCTATTTATGGAATCGTCTTCCATGTAATCTAGGGTGTATCAAAATACCTCTAGGTGCACCTAAAACTAATCTTACATAAACCTAAAATTGCCTTGTTTCTATAGTACACTCAGAATAACACTTGGGTATGTCACTATCACATAATAAGGAATTGGGTTGCATGGCTAAGGGTATGGTATAGTCCTTAGTTGGCTCTATAAAATATTCATACAAATACTATTGTTGGATACCCTTCCCTATATCAAAGAATTATAGTACTTGAGATTCCTTTTTCCTTAGAACCCTTAAATACCTATCCTCCCTTAAATACCTAGCCTCTACAATATGCCAAAAAACTTCCTATAGATTTGAGTATAAAAGGAATTTGGGAATTTTGAATCTAGGTCCTATATGCATCATTGTGGGATACATATCTAAAAATGTTCCTTTATTTGTGTTGTTCATGTGGGTATACCTGTCTAGTAAATATTTTTGTGTGGACCTCATAAGACAATGCTAGGAATATTTATCAAAAGAATCTTCTTAAGCCATTGCTCACATTGAGATAAGTTGGGGTTACCACCTTGATAGGATTGTTAGCGGTCCAATGGCCTATACTCACAACATGGAATCAATAGTGAAATGAATAGGAGCACAAATAAAGGAATTGAAAACTAAGTACAATAAGCTAGACTTCTTATTTTCCTAACAAAGGGAAAGGTTGAAAAATAGGGGAATGACATTTCCCAATAAGGTGTTCACCTTAAGAACCTTGCAGGATATATGTTTACATAATTGGGTATAAGTGTGCTAGAACAACAAATGGATAAATATACTCACATTATAGTTTTAGATAATTATTGCACATGTTTCTAGGATCACAATTCATGGCATCACTCTCTAAAAGTAGAGATGAAGAACTTTGATGGTTTTGATCCTCTAGTTTGGTTTTCCAAATTGAAATGTAATATCCCCAAATTGATTCTTGTATGGATTCCTAGTGTGGAACTTAAGGCCATGCCCCGACTAGTGAATTGCTAGGCATGTATAATGTAAATATTTATATATGGGAAATGCGATTGGCTTATCATTCCAATTCGAATTCTATGTAAATATTATGTTGGAAAATAATAAAATGGTCCAAGATGGTTGCGTAAAGAGAACTAGAGAGGATATTATTACACTAAATGGGATATGAAAGGGGTATTATGAGATATTAAATACTCTATTGCTAAGTGTCCACCTTAGAACTGACCCAATTGCTACCATTTTCATAAAATGAGCCAACTACTTATTTTTATTATTTTACCCAATCATTAAATGCACGTGTGAGATTGGTGTGGAAAGTATTCTCAAGTAGTTATGGAATAATGGGATGAATATACTTATATGACTGTTGCAAGATTCATGTCTTCCATGTTAATAATTTATGTTAGTTTCCTTTTCCACCATTGTCTCATTTTTGGAGTATTCCATCCATTATTGATTATGCATATTTTATGAGAATTTTTGGGGTTGTTCATTCCATTTCCATTACTAATTACCATACTTTACATGACCATAAATTCGAATTTGGAAATGGAGTTGCATATTTGAGGAAAAATAGATGGTTGTAGGTGAACACAGAGTTTGGGAAACAAAGGAACCCTCCCCATTTTATTTTTCCTACTTGCGGATGCTTAAGAAGCCATGAATGAACACTACAAGAAGTTCTCCAAGAATTTACATGAATTTGGAATCCTTCTATGCACACATTGGTAAGAACCTAATAAAATGGATCGCCTAAGGAAATTGCATATCAATGAAGGGGATGCATAATCCCGCAAGGGTGTAGTGTGGGGAATATATTAAGGGAGCCAAAGATGTGATGTATGAGTGATAGTCTTATAGAGCTTTGGATGAGAATTTAGCTAAGAATGGAGAACATAAAGGGTTGTGGGGAGAGAGAGAGAGAGAGAGAGAGAGAGAGAGAGAGAAAGAGAGAGAGAGAGAGAGAGAAGATTGTAGGTGTTTCCTTCCCCATGGTGGCCTCATAGCCCATCTTGGGGGTGGATTTTCAGCAAAAATATTTTATACTAGATAGAGACCCTATAGTTAGGTGGAAAATTGCTCTTACTCAACTAGTTTATGGCATCCTATTTTTTTAAAGATGAGTATTCTCTTTGTATTCGAATGTGATTTGATTTGATTTTATTCCTATGAATAATATGTTATATATGAATGATGTGTTTGTGGATATATTTTATTTCCACATTTATTTTGTTTATGTGTAAGCACATACATTTTACTCTTTATGAATTTCATATTATGCCCAAGGGAAAAATTTAAAGGCCTGAAATTATAAATATATCGTCCATTGATTAAATTGGTGGATGGGTTGTGACATAGTGATATCATAGCTCTTCGTTGTATCATCGAGGTTGTATGAGATGAGTTCCATAGTTACATGCACAAACCAAAGACTACGTAGGAAGTGTTTGATGAAATGCTTCTAGGGGAAATTCTTGTTCTTAATTGTTAGAGAGTATTTTAAATAGATCCATGATTTAAATCAACAATATACAAGTGGGTATCATAGATTGGATGAGGGATTTGGGGGAAATGTTTAGAATTCATATAGCTATCAGCGAGGAATTTTTTCTTATGTTATGTGACATAGGTAGTTCTAGAATGGAATAAATCAAAACTTTGTTTATCTATGAAAATGTGAAAATTTTAGAAATCTTAGATGGACCCCACATATGACACTTGGAAAGGGGGAATGACATGGATGAACCAAGTCAAATGAATGTGTAGGTAGCCCAATGTATAAGGTACAATAATTTTATTAGATAACATGTATCAGGAATGCATGAGTCCATTTATTGGTTTAATTTAGGAAAGAATCATAGTCATCTGATGATATATTGTATGTGATCACTCTCATTCAATGGGAAGATCCCCCTTGGTGAACCATCACTAGGATGGTTTGTCAACAAGTGCATTAGAGAAGGTTTCGATGGACCAAGTACAATTTTGTATCAAATGTGTGGAATAATAGGTCTAAAACATAGGCACCAATAGAAGGCTTAGCAGTGTGGTTCAGATGGTGTGTTTACTGTTAGTTTTTCTAATATAATTCAAATTGATTATGATATTTATCTGAAAGAATAAAAAGCACAACAAGATACATAATATAGAGTAGATACACAAGAAACAAATATTTTCCTCGAGGAAACCATAAAGGAGAAAACCCCACAAACTTCCTTAGAATAGTTATGTCACTAAGACAATATCACAAGATGGAAAAAACCAAGAATAAGAAGTCTTATGCAGCTCTCTCTATATCCCTATTTTTCTCTCTCTCACCTATGCGAACTTGAGTGACTGAGTTTGTATCTAAATGATGTAGGGCACCTCCCTATTTATACACATCGAGCGAATACCCTAAAACATGATCGGGTCTACCTCTTAACCTAGAAGGGTTAATTTCACCTAGCGAGACTCAAAAATAAATTTTATTATATTCATGTTGGGGACTGTTACCTTGAATTACAACAGAATATTTACCTTAACTTCCAAATACAATAATGACATCCTGAGAAAAGGGAAACAAATCTCTGGTGGAGGTACAAAATTATACAATGATAATATACATTAGAATATCTTCCACAGCTACAAATACAACAACACTCACTATTATCTAGGAATTTATTCTCTCTCCATAGCCATAAACACATCTAGTACGTCATCACTGATTGGATCATCATCATCACTGTTTTCATAGTCCTCATCTTTCGAATAATTGAACAGTGACATCTGTCGAATCTATCCATCATAGGAAGTTTCTATAGATTCAACCATGTTTCATGTTGGGTGTAGGCCTAGTCCTCATCTAGGTCTTCATCATATCCATGAGAAATCCATCGCGTAAGTATATCCCAGGATCATCCATTAAATTTCCACTAAAATCACCTACATATCCTACCCGCATCTTGTTATATCTAGATCATCTCATTATTTCCCATGATGAACATCCTAGATGCATACCACATACCACCCAAATTCTACAGACATAGGAGCAGACCAGGACTCATTACGTCTCAAAGATGACCTGTGTCTACCACTATGTGAGAATATACTAGGAGCAAACCAAGTGCATTACATCTCTCCATGGTCATCCCGCGTTCTACCAACATAGGAGCACACCATGACTCATTATGTCTAAGTGATGACCTAAGTCTACCACTATGTGAGAATTTCCTAGGAGCACACCAAGTGCCTTGTGACCTCTCATCATCTCGAACATGGGAATACATAAGGACTGATTATATCTAGGGACAACCTGTGTACTACATTAGGACTGATTACGTCCAAGGACAACCTCAAGGACTCATTCCATCCAAATATAATCTACGTTAAATTCCAGGACTAATTACATCCAAATATAACCTACGTTAAATTCCAGGACTAATTACATCCAAGGAAGACATTCCAAGACTCATTACATCTAGGGATAACATGTGTACTATGCCATGACTCATTACATTTGAGGATGACTTGATAAGAATGATTATGTCCCATGAAAACCTATGTACTATGCTAGGAATGATTACATCCAGGGACAACATGTATTCCTTCCCATGTGAAATCTTTTTCTAGTGCATCTGCGTCTTCTAGTATCTCGTCATATCTAGCATGGGAGCACGCTAGGACTGATTGTGTCTAAGAACAACCTGCGTCTTCCACCATGAAAGAACTCATCACTCCCTCATTATAAGGACCTCAATATGGATAACACCAAGTATTTTTCTGATGTATTCAAACTTCACTCTGGCTAGAGTCTTGGTCAACACATTGAATATTTTCTCATCCATCGCCATGTGTTAGAGATTTAGTACTCCTCTCTACACCATATCGTGGATATAGAGATACTTTATCTCAATGTTCTTTGACTTTTCATGGAACATTGGGTTCTCCAACAAATTCACATAACTCTAGTTGTCACAAATTATACAAGTCACATCTAATTTGAGATCAAATAAATCACGTAGTAGTTTTCAAAGCCATAATGCCTCATAACTAGACGAACATGATGCAACATACTCTACCTTAGTTGTACTCATATCCATTCAGGATTGCTTTCTACTAAACTAGGAGATCATACATGATCCCAAAATGAAGCAACATCCTAAAGTTATCTTCCTATCAGTGGCGCTACCTACCTAATTCGATTCAACATGACTATGTAGTTTAATCTTTTGATTCGCATCATACCTAATCCCGTAGCCAATCGTACCCTTCAGGTACCTTAATACATGATTTGTAGCTATCAGGTCAACATGTATTGGATCCATCCAGAATTGGCTTAGGGTGTTCACAACAAATCATATTTTTGTTCTAATATTCATCAGTGACATTAATAAACCAATCATCTAACGATACATCAAGGCATCAAATATCTCTAGTGAAGCATAACATAGTAGCTTTGAGTTTGATTCCATATGTGTGGCTATCGCCTTATATTCCCATGTTTTGAATCCCATAAACACTCTGCCACACCTCCATGCCTAAGAAATAGTGCATCACTCCAAGGTCTTTCATCTCAAACTCATTGGTAATATTCCTCTTTGCATATACAATGAGTTTGTATTTTCCTCTCCTAAATGGGTCATCAATATATAGCATGAGCATCACTGGTGTTCTGCCTTCAAGCTTGAAGTAAAGATTGGAATCCACTTTACTCTTGGTAAATCCAAATATTATTAGGGAATATTTCCATCCTTTCATACCATTCCCTGGGTTCTAGTTTCAATATGTACAAGGATTTCTTCAAGTTCCACACATGATTCTTTATGTAATGTGTCTCAAATCTTAGTGGTTGCTCCATGTACACTTAAAAATTGACTACACCATTCAAGAATGTTGTCTTAACGTCCATTAGGTGTACCTTCCATTTCATTACTGCAACTAATGCAAGTATAGATATGATGAAAGTGTATCTTGATACATGTGCAAATGTCTCCTTATAGTCTATGCCTTATTTCTGGTAGAAGCCATGTGCCACGAACCTTTCCTTGTGTTTTACAATGCTACCATATGCAACATGCTTGATCTTATATATCCACCTCGAAATCATGAAACACTTCCCTTCAAGTCGTGGATCTATGTCCTAGACATCATTCTTCATAATAGACTGATACTCCTCGATCATGGCATCCTTCCATTATTTATTTTCAGCATCCTCTTCATAGTTGGAATTTTATTTATCAATGATGTCACATAGAAAGGCCACATAGTTGTTGTAAGGTTTAGGTATTTTACTTTCTCTATGCATCCCATTTGGAGTGCAATATATTTCTCTATATTGTATTAGATCTAGTTCCCATGATGATTTTCTCTTATGGGATTTCTTCTTGTGAAGTGGTTCTATAGGATATTTTGGCTCTACCATGTCGTGATCCTCATGGTATTATGGAATTGTTTCTTCTATTGCAATGTCTTGGCCTTTGGTTTATTTAGGTTCTTGGGTCTCTTCAATAGGTATTTTTATGGATATAAAGTATGTTGAGTCTTCATCAAACGTTACTTCTTTGCTGATGTTGATATTATCAAATCAAGAGAAGTATATTTGGCAGGCCTTTGAAGTGTCATTGTATCCCATGAATATTCCCTTCCTTCTTGAAGGATCGATCTTGGTCATCTTTTCCTTTGGGATGTGTATGTACACTGGGAAGCCAAATATTATGCGATGGCTGACTTCTAGTTTCTATTTTGAGAAATACTCTTTAGAAGTCTTGTTGTTGAGTACTCG
This sequence comes from Pseudotsuga menziesii, assembly GCA_001517045.1. Taxonomy (NCBI): domain Eukaryota; kingdom Viridiplantae; phylum Streptophyta; class Pinopsida; order Pinales; family Pinaceae; genus Pseudotsuga; species Pseudotsuga menziesii. Next base: position 795,500 of record LPNX010245244.1, read on the forward strand.
ATGAGGAGTATGGTTTTGTACATACACATCTATCCTTGCTTCTTATGCCGACAAGTCCATCAGAAGATCCTAGTCATGTAGCATTGCTTTAATTGCTTCCATTATTGTTCTATTCTTTGGTTTTGCAAAACCATTTTGTTGAGAATTGTATGGAGTTCTCAACTCCCTCTTAATCCCATATTCTCTACAAAGTTGCTAGAATTATTTTGAGGTGAATTCTTCTCCATTAACTGACCGTGGAGTCTTAATCTTCCTTTCAGTGTGATTTTTGAGCAAGGCTTGAATTCCCTGAACTTGTTGAATTTTTTATTTTTCCCTTTTAAGAAATATATCCAAGTTTTATGGGATAAATAGTCTATAAAGGAAACATAGTATACATACCCACTTATTGAGTTGGATTACAAGGCCCAATAGATATCTGAGTGGATTATATCTAGTATTCCTTTTTTTTTTCTTTCACTACTGGGAAATTTCTTCTTTACGTGCTTTCCTTGTGCACATCCCTTATAAATGTTAAATTTTCATATGATCAACTAAGACATCAGTATTTCATTTCATTTTCATAACAAAAGCATATAAACAGGATCACTGAAAGATAGACAAGCACAACCATACAAAAGGAACACAAAGATTTATCTTGGGAAAACCCTAAAGGGAAAAACCCAGCAAAAGCTTCCTCAATATAGATGTCCCCAAAAAGATAAAAGATAAAACCTGCACGGAGATCAAAGCTTGATCCTCCTCCTTCTCCAGCTACTTCTGTTCTCCACTAATGCACTACACAAGTGAGAGTGTGTGCTCAAATGAGGAGAGCTACACCTCTATTTATATTCATTCGTTCACTTCAATTAACTCATCTGACATGTAGGCTCAATTTAATCATGTAGGCTTGAGTTACACATGTAGTTTTAAGTAACCACACTGGGGTGCTAATGACCCACCTTTACAATTAGAGGGGACAACCTCATGACTCTTATTAGTTCTTCCAATTAGAAGCATCGGGGTACAAGATAATACAAGTGGTTCTCCCGGCAGGACCATCGGGGACCACAAAAGATACATATAGAATGTTCTTCGAAGTTACAATATTTCAACACTCCCCCTTAACGAGAATGGTATTCTACAACAACATCAACAAGAACAATAGTAGGAGAGAGATAGAGTACATCATCAACATCATCAGGGTAATACATCTATAAATCATTGGAAGCTTTTAAACATTATGTAGTCTTCATATTAAATCTTCATTCTTCATCATCATCAATACTTTGACTGCTTCGATCAACAACATCTTCAGCACTTTGACCTTTTGATCAGCAACATCATCTTCAACTCTTTGACCTTTCGATCAGCAACATCATCTTCAGCATTTTGACCTTTCGATCAGCAACATCATCTTCAGCACTTTGACCTTTCGATCAACAACATCATCTTCAGCACTTTGAACTTTCAATTAGCAACATCATCTTCAGCACTTTGACCTCTCGATCAACAACATCATCTTCAGCACTTTCGATCAGCAACAACATCATCATCATACTTTGATCTTTTGATCAGAAACATCATCATGAAAATATCATCATCACCAAAAAATCATTGTCATCAAAACATCAACATCATCAAAACATCAATATCATCATCATCAAAACATCAACATGATCCTTCCTTTCAGAATTACGAGATCAACATGTCTGTGGTACTCAGATGATCCTTCCTGTCGGAATTACGGGATTTAGGTCTTTATGGAGTTACTAATGATCCTTCCTTTCGGAATTACGAGATCAACACATCTGTGGAGCTCAGACGATCCTTCCTTTCGGAATTATGAGATCAAGTCTTTACGGAGCTACTAACGATCCTTCCTTTCAGAATTATGGGATTTAGGTCTTTACGGAGTTGCTAATGATCCTTCCTTTCAGAGTTACGGGATCAACACATTTGTGGAAATCAGACAATCCTTCCTATTGGAATTACAGGATCAACACATCTATGGAACTCAGACAATCCTTCCTGTTGGAATTACGGGATCAAGTCTTTACAGAGCTACCAACGATCCTTCCTTTCAGAATTATGGGATTTAGGTCTTTACAGAGTTATGAATGATCCTTCCTTTCGGAATTACATGATCAACACATCTGTGGAACTCAGATAATCCTTCCTATTGGAATTATGGGATCAAGTCAATGATCCTTACTTTTGGAATTATGGGATTTAGGTCTTTACAGAGTTACTAATGATCCTTCCTTTTGGAATTATGGGATCAACACAGTTGTGGAACTTAGACAATCCTTCCTCTAGGAATTACGGGATCAACACACGTTATCAAGTACCGAAGTCACCGGATCAATTCTGAACCGAAGTTCAAGGATGATACAATCCTACCACCTTCTCGATGACCAAAGTTCACCGGATCCGTTCTGAACCGAAGTCCAAGGATGATACAATCCTATCACCTTCTTGATGACTAAAGTTCACCGGATCCATTCTAAACCGAAGTTCAAGGATGATACAATCCTACCACATTCTCGATGACTGAAATCACCGGATCACTTCTGGACATATGTCCCGAGATGATACAATCCCTCTTCATTCTTGAAGACCAAGGTCTCTGGGTCACTTTTGGGCAAGTGCCCAGGGATGATACAATCCCACTGCAACATCGTTACTCCCCCTTTCGGGGAAGACCCTTTCGATCCACACCAAGCTTGTCTCGAAAGTATTCAAACTTCACTTGGGACAAAGGTTTCATCAACACATCAGCAACCTGTTCACTAGTACTGACATACTAGAGCTTTATGGCTCCTTTCTGCATCATGTCTTAAATGTAGAAATACCTAATTTCTATGTGCTTTTATCTATTGTGGAACACAGGGTTCTCGATCATCTTTATACAGCTTTGGTTGTCACATAGAATTACAGTAGTGTCCAAATCTAGATTGAATAATCCTAACAGCAACTTCCAAAGCCATATGGCCTCACAACTAGCAAATCAAGTTGCTATATATTCTGCTTCGGTAGTGCTTAGAGCAACACTGGATTGCTTTCTGTTAAACCACGAAATCATAGCAGATCCCGTACTATAACAACCACCTGATGTGCTTTTTCTGTCTGAGATACTTCTAGCCCAATCTACATCTGTATATCCATATAATCTGTACTCATGGCTAATATCATAGTATAGCCCAAAGTCTATAGTCCCTTTCAAATATCTCATCACATGTTTGGCGGCTACCAAGTGAACCCATCTAGGTTGAGCTAGATATTGACTTAAAGTGTTCATAGCAAAACAAATGTCTAGTCTGGTATTTGTTAAGTACATCAATGACCCACTAACTCTAATGAGTCATCAGTTAAAAACTTTAGGTTGGAATCCATGGGGGTGGCCACGGCTTTGCATTCCAACATATTGAATCTTTTCAATATCTCTATTGCATACTTTCCCTGGTTGAGAAAGATTCCTTCTGAACTTTTCCATACTTCCAGACCTAGGAAATAGTGCATTAACCCAAGGTCTTTCATCTCAAATTCTTCTGCTAGTTTCTTCTTGCTTTCCTTAATATGTTTCTCATTCCCTACCAAGAATAAATCATCCACATATAGTAACAGGATGACAGGCTCATCTTCTACAACCTTTAGGTAAATGTTAGGATCAGCTTTACTTTTGGTAAAGCCCATGCTCGACAAGAAACCATCTATTCTTTCATACCAAGCTCGAGGAGCTTGTTTAAGACCATATAATTCCTTCTTCAACTTGCATATGTGTGTATGTCTATCTTCAACTTCAAATCCTTGAGGTTGTTCTAAGTATACTTCTTCTTCGATTACTCCATTTAGGAAAGCTGTTTTCACATCCATTTGGTGTAAATCCCACTTCATCATGGATGCAAGTTCCATGATAGTTCTAATCAAAGTATACCATGCTATTGGGGCAAATGTCTCTTCATAATCAATTCCTTCTTTTTGAGAGAAATCTATGGCTACAAATCTTGATTTATATTTCTCGATACTTCTGTCAGCTGCATGATTTACTTTGTATATCCATTTGGAGGATACTATACTCTTTCCTTCTATTCTAGGAATTATATCCCATACATCATTCTTAATTATTGATTGATATTATTCAGTCATTGCTTCTACCCATTCTTTATTCTGGACCACTTCTTCAAATTTTGTAGGTTCTTGATCTACAAGATCACACATCAAGGCTACATAGTTGGAGAAGGTCTTAGGTTTCTTTCTTTCCCTTGTGGAGCCTTCAAGGGCTCCATACCTTTCTGCTTCTCGTATAATTTCTCTTTTCCAAGTAGGATTTCTCTTTCTTGTTATTTCCATTATGGGAGGTTCTTGAGGTTCTACTATGTCATGTTCTTCAGGAGCTTCATCTTTAGGGAGACATGTAGATTCTTTATTTCTGGGAGATGTCTCTTCTTCATACACTTCTTCATGTTGGCATTTCCTAGATGTCTTAAGGGCTTCCTCTTCATCAAATGTCACATCTCGACTGATTTCCATGTGATGGAATCCAAGAGTGTATATTCTGAATGCTTTGGATACCTCACAGTATCCAACAAATATCCCCTTCTTTCCGGATGGATCTAATTTGGTTCTTTTCTCTTTTTGTATATGAATATATACTGGACAACCAAATATCTTGAGGTGACTTACCTTAGGATTCTTTCCTGTGAATACCTCTTCTGGAGTCTTGAACCAAGAGCACTGTGAGATATTCTATTATGTACATACATAGCTATTCTTCCCGCTTCTTCCCATAGATGCATTGGAAGATCTTGATCATAAATCATTGTCTTTACTGCCTCCATGATGGTTCTGTTCTTTCTTTCCGCAACCCCATTCTATTGAGGATTGTAGGGAGTGGTTAGCTCCCTTTTGATTCCAGAGTCTTTTCAAAAGGATTGAAACTCTTTTGAGGTATACTCTCCACCATTGTCCGATCGGAGTGTCTTTATTTTCTTATCTGAGAGATTCTCTATCAAGGCTTTGAACTCCTTGAATTTTTCAAACCGTTCACCCTTTTCTTTCAGGAAGTATATCCAAGTCTTTCTTGAAAAGTCATCAATAAATGTGATATAATATTCAAAGCCACTTAAAGATGTAGAAGACATTGGACCACATACATCTGAATGAATCAATTCCAATGTACATTTTGTCTTTGTTTCACTTTTCGGAAATGGATTCTTGATGTTCTTTCCCTTTGCACATCCTTTGCAAATGCCTTCATGCTTTATCTTCATGTTTGGTAATCCTATCACTACTTTGTTCACATGAGGTAGAGCCTTGTCATTGATATGGGAAAGCCTTCTATGCCATAGTTCACTAGGGTCAGTGGATTCATGCACTAGGGTTGTTTCTGAGTGCCCCTTTAGTTTATACAAGCCTCCTTCTTCTTCACCAATAATGATTGCATCTTCAATATTATTTTCTTTGGGCCACATGACTACTTGGCCATCTATGAAAGCAACTCTGAAACCTTTCTTATCTAAAGCTGAGATAGAAAGTAAATTCTTCTTTAGACTAGGTACATATAATACATCCATCATTTTTAGGGGATTACCTGAATCAAGTTTGTAGCTTGCTTCACCAACACCTTTGATCAGATATTGATAGTCATCTCCTAAGGATACCTTCTGAGGAGAGATATTTTCTTCAAGTTTGGACAGAGTTTTCTTTTGTCTCGTCATGTGCTTTGAAGCACCACTATCAATAGGCCAGGTGTCTTCTCCAGGAGTTACAGATCCAAAGAGTGCAGAGAATAGCACATACTCTTCTGCATCTTCTTCTCTTGCTTGTTTTCTTGGGGGGCCTTCTTCTTCTTCTTCTTCTTCTAGATGGGCATGGTGTCTTTTGTTGTTGTTGATCCTATTTCTATATTCTTGCCCCTTTTTAGGACAATTTTGGGTAATGTGTCCTATCTTGTTACAATGAAAACATTCAAAATCAGAATAGTCTTTAAAGGAAGGATTTTCTCTTACACTTTGGATTCTTCTGGGAGGATGAGACTCCTTGAAATTTTTTCTCTTGAAGTTTGATTGGCCTCTTCTTCTTTTAGTGTGAGTAGCTAGGGCTTGATCATATGCTTTTAGTAAGGATTCTCTATTTGCCACTCTAGTCTCCTCTTGAATGCATTCTTCCCATACAATATCAAACTTCATGCTTTATTTTCTGGCACACATCATCTGAATAAAAGACTCTCAGGGTCTAGTGAGACAATTGAGAGCAGTCATGACCATTTCATCTTCATCAATATTATATCCAATAGCCTCTAGTTGCTCTTTGATCTAGGAAACCCTTGAAAAGTAGTCTTGGATGGATTCTCCATGACTCATTTTGATGCTCATCAGTTGAGCTCTTAGATTCATCTTCCTGTTGATGTTTCTTCCCTCAAACATTCTGGAAAGGGCATCATACATTTCTTTTGGAGTCTTCTTGGATGGCACTTGAGGAATCAAGTGATCCTTAATGGAGTCAACAATAATTATTTGTGCCCTAATCATATCCTTTCTATGCTTCTCCTTGGCTTCAACTTCTTCAGGTTCTGACACTTCTTCTTTGACATATCAAGATCATTCTCTTGGAGAATGAGACCAATCCTGTATTTCCATGCTCGAAAATTCTCTATGCCTTCTAGCTTGTCTTCAAGCTTAGTGCTTGAAGTCATGTTGCTAGAGAATTACAAAAAAATTTGAAATTTTGTGGAATGAGAAACTGACCTTAATAGGATATGTGCTTGAATGAGGTGATTTGACTGATGTACTTGGATTCTGGAAATCTCAATCTTTCAAATTAGACGATTCAGCTTCTGCAGAAATGCCTGTCACTGTTTATGTGATATCTATACAATTGCTGCCCCTCTATGTCTGAAATTTTTCACTAAGGTAACCTTGTACGCCCCTGATCCAACACCATAGGTTTAATCAAAATTGGTTTCACCAATTTGTATTTATGATCCTTTTCCCAAGGTGATCTATTACAGGGCTGTTCAGAACAGTGAAGTTGTACGGCCTGTCACGTGTCACTGTTTCATATTCTGGTTCTGAAATTCGGACCACAGAAATTAAAGTTCGTGATTTTTCTGGAAAATCTTTAGGAATTCCATTTGGATCTCTTTATCCCAAGCTATAGCAGTTCTCCCCAGGTGTCTTGTTTATGGATGAATTCTGTAAGAGGCTGGAACCCTAACTTGGAGGGATCATATATCCAAGAATATAGAGAATCTGAGGTGGAATTTTGGACACAGTGTACATCAGGAATTTATATTCGGCCTATGCAAGTTTCAGCTCCTGAGCCTTCGCCAATATTGGAATATAGAGAAAGTACAAAAAGTTAGAAGTTTTAGTATTTAGGGTTTTTCTAGCTTGGGGTCAAACTAGGGTTTGAATTTCCTGGAGTTTCATCCAACTAAAAATCTTGATCCAGGTCTCTAAACTTCGATTTTGATGAGGAGAGAAATCCTATGCTAGGCTCACTCAAAATTTCCTCTTCTGCAAGAAGCCCTAATTTCCCGCACCGAAAACGGAAAATGCTCGGAATCGAATTTCGCTTTGATAGAAAGATGTGCCCTTCAATGGAGAGTTAGCCTAGCCTTCTTTTGCTGATCGATTGTGGAGAGAGAACTAAAAATTAAGAATCCCTAGCTTCTGTAGCTGCACAATGTCTTCTTTTAGGGTGGCTCTGATACCATGTTAAATTTTCATATGCTTAACTAAGACATCAGTATTTCATTTCATTTTGATAACAAAAGCATATAAATAGGATCACTGAAATATAGACAAGCACAACCATAGAAAAGGAACACAAAGATTTATCCTCAAAAAACCCTAAAGGGAAAAACCCAGCAAAAGCTTCCTCAATATAGATGTCCCCAAAAAGATGAAAGATAAAACCAGCAAGGAGATTAAAGCCTGATCCTCCTCCTTCTCCAGCTACTTCTCTTATCCACTAATGCGCTACACAAGTGAGAGTGTGTGCTCAAATGAGGAGAGCTACACCTCTATTTATATTCATCCGTTCACTTCAATTAACTCATCTGACATGTAGGCTCGAGTTACACATGTAGGCTCAAGTAACCACACTGGGGTGCTAATGACCCACCTTTAGAATTAGAGGGGACAACCTCATGACTCTTATTAGTTCTTCCAATTAGAAGCATTGGGGTACAATATAATACAAGTGGTTCTCCCGGTAGGACCATCGGGGACCACAAAAGATACATATAGAATATTCTTCGAAGTTACAATATTTCAACAATAAATGCCTTCATGTTTTGTCTAGATCTCTGGAATTCTTAAAACTTATTTTCTTGCAATCAGTACTTTTTTATAGTGCGTATGTGCTAGCCTTATGTGCCATAGTTCACCTGGTTTTATGGAGTCATGAACCAATGTTTGTTCAAGTTTCCCCTCAATGTAATGTCCCGATTTTGACCCCGTTACATTAGATGTATATGATATATAAATTGTAAATGATCAGGGTGTGGAGCTAAAGGCCAAGGCCCCACCATTGATTGATTATATTGTGTTTTGGATTTGAATTGTCACCGATGGTATATCATGGCATGCGGCATATATTATGTTGGTCATCATGTAAATATGCATCTATAATTAATTAAATGAACCCGACCAGCTACGATCGCGGCAACTAAAATGAGAAAGGGGAATGATTTTCACAAGGATAAGGATGTGGGGGAAATTAGTCAAACCTTGGCCAATGAGAGAAAATTACCCATATGTATTCTTCCTTTGTTTTATTCCAACCACTTTCATTAAGAAAGGCTGCTGGTGATTGAGGCAGTTATGAGCTTTGGAAGTGGGGTGGCAGGATTGTCGGTCCTCACCCACACGCACACTCCACCATGGTTGACTTCACTATGGCTGGGAAAAAAAACTGCCATCATTCACGCAGGGATTTTTTCCACTCTCCCCACGACTGTGTAAAAATGCCCACGCACTTGCAATTCGTGTCCCCTCCATTGTTGTTCATTCTCACGCAGAGGGATTATTTCCCGTTGTTTGTCTTCATGCACAGAACCTTCTTGGTTTTACCCATGAAGTTTCTTCCCCAGTGGATTTGCAGATGATGTGGTCATATCCACTCCCCACCGGCTGATTGTGGGTTCGGAATTGTTGCTCACGCTCATCCACAGGCTGGGAGACTGTAATTTCCTCCCCAGGGTGGTCTGTATATATTTTTTGGGTGATCTCATGCCCAGGACGGGCTGTGTTTTCCCACGTTGTTGGCTGCGGTTGTTGTGGTATTCCTTACAGGTTGTGGACTGTTGTAAATTCGCCTGAGAGTCATTTTGGCCACGATAGGGCCAAGAATGACTCAGAATTAATTTTCCCTGTTTAAGTTGTGACAGCTGACTTAATTGCTTGTGTGCAATGGTTGGTATTTGGACCGTGTAAGGAGCAGGGATGCGGGCTTTGGTTGCTTGATAAAACTGGTGGCTGGAAACCACACAGATAGAGCTAGAGGGATGGCCTTCTTCTCCATCACCCCTGAATAGCACTGGAAGGGAATGTAGGGCCTGAGGGACTATGTAGCAGAGAAGGGACTGATTCCTTATGTTGGGTGTGTTTGGGTGTCTTAGAGGTCAGGCTAGTTCTGGTGTAGGTGTTCTTGGCTCTGTAATGAGCTCACCAGCTTAGCATTGAGCCTTTCCCAACTCCTTGATGGCCTGATAAACCCAACTTTGTTGGCTTGGCTATGTGTTTTGTATATCGTTGGCTATGTGTAATCCTGCTAGTTCCCTTATTCCTTGGGAATCATGCCCAGATCAGGGGTGGCAGCGTTGCTAAGAGATTAAGGAGCACGCTGGCCTATGGTTGGGTGGAACGTTGCAGCGACGTAGCTGGTTGCGGAGCAAAGTTTTCATAAGATAAGTAATTTTTCCCATTTTACTTCTGCCCATTTTTACTTCTGCAACCATGTTTTCTGTCAATGATATGAAAATGATGAACATGTTAAAATGAATGCATGCATGTATGAATGCTATTGGTTTCCGCTGTGTATGATGATTAATTGCATATGTGCATGTTTTACTGCAATGCATCTCCTTGCGGAATTTTTTTATGCAATTTTTTATCATGTACATGTTCATGGGGCTCTTAGCCCAGGTGTTTGAAGCTCGCAGTCACGTCCTCTTCGCCGGTCGGAGTCATGGGGATGTGACACTCAACTTGTACAAGCCTCCCTCTTTCTCTTCAATCACTGTTGCATCATCTATTGTCTTTCCTTTTGGGCACATTAGGACTTGCTCATTACTGAATGAAACTCTTATTCCCTTTACATCTAGTGCATATATGGATAAAATATTATTCTTCAATTCTAGAACATATAGAACATCTTTCATCTTTAAATATTTCCTGGAATCTATCTTGTAAGAAGCTTCTCCACTTCCTTTTATGGGGTATCGATAATAATCCCCAAGTTTCACCTTGTGAGGTGACTCATGCTCATATATATTAATGAATTGTTCTTTTTATCCTGTCATATGTTTGAATGCCCCACTATATTCAATCCAATCATGTCTTCCATGTGAGATAGTTCCCGTGAGTGGTGAGATTATGACATATTCTTGATCACTTGAAGACTCAGTTTCTTCTCTGAGTCTCTTTGTTGTTAGGTCATCATCTTCATTGGTGTGAGCATGATTCATTTTCTTATTTGACTTGTTGTTGAAGGATCCTCTCTTTTTGGGACAATCTCTAGAGCAATGTCCCTTCTCATCACAAGTGTAGCATCAAATTTTGGAAGCATCTCTTTTGAATTTATTTTGTATTTTTTGGTGGTGGTCATCCCTTTTGTTGTGATGGTAATCCTGCTTCTTTCTATGATATATTCTGGTGTGAATTGTGAGAGCTTGATCTTCAGTTTCTCCCATCTTATTTTATCTTTTTATGAGCTAAGATTCTTCTTGTGTGCATTCTTCCTAGAGTTTGTTGAAACTGATCAACTTCCTTCTGACACATATTCCTTCTATGAATGAATCCCATGATATAGGGAGACCATTCAAGGTGGTCATAACAATATCTCCTTCTATAAATTCCCTTCAATTTCTTCAAGTTGTTCGTTGATTTGAGAAACCCTTGTGAAGTAGTATTGCATGGTCTCTTAGGTTTTTTCTTCACATTCTTTAGCTGGTTCGTCAATGTAATATTTTGGTTGATGTTTCCTTCAAACAACTTTGTCGGAGCATCAAAGAATTCCTTAAGTGTCTTCAAGGATGACACATGGGGTATGACATGATCCTTAATAGAATATGCAATTATTCTCTTAGCCTTGACCAAGTTCTTCCTATATATATCCTTAGCCTCATATCCCTATGATTGTGGAACTTCCTTACTAATATACTGATCAAAATCATTTTCTTCAAGGATCAGGGAGATCATGTACTTCCATGTTCAGAAGTTGTGATATCCCCCAATCTTATACTCAAGATGGGTGTGATGAGTCATTTTCAAATTAGAACCTAAAATGTAAATAATAGATATTTAGATCTTACCAATTTGAGGTTCCTGACCTGGTTCCAGAGATGGATGACCTAGGGTTTGTCATAGAAACCCTAATTTTCCAAACACGGAATTTTGGAATTTTGTATAGATAGAAATATGTTGCCTCCTTGAGGTGAGTTTATCAGTAAGGTCCTTCTATGGAAACTATGGTGGGAAGCCTCCGAAACTTGATACCATGGTTTCTTCCTGTAGTGTCCAACAGTAAAAAAATGAAACTTCTTCAAACTTGATTCTGAATCGACCAAAATATGCACCCTCCTATGGCGAGTTATCCTATCCCTCTTTTCTTGATGATCTGTGGAGATAAGACCTTGAACTAGGAATTCCTAGTTTCTGTTGCTACATAGTTCCTTGTTTGAGAGAGGATCTGATACCATGTTAGTTTTTATAATATAATTTAAATTGACTAAGATATTTATCTGAAGGAATAACAATCACAACAAGATACATAAAATATAGCATATACATAAGACACAAATATTTTCCTTGCGGAAATTATAAAGGAGAAAAAACCGCAAAATTACTTAGAATAGTTATGTCATTAAGACAATATCACAAGATGGAAAAACCCAAGAATAAGAAGTCTTCTACATCTCACTCTCTCTCTCTCTCTCCTCCTTTTCCTCTCTCTCAGCTCATGCGAACTTGAGTGAGTGACTGTGTCTCTAAATGAGGGAGTGTTTCTCCCTATTTATAGACATCAAGTGATGACCTAAAACATGAAAGGGACGACCTATTAAAATAGAATAGAAGAATTCGACTTTGGAGACTCAAAAATACATTTTATTATATTCATCGTGGGGACTATTTCCTTGAATTACAACAGAGGTTTTACCTCAATGACCATATACAATAATGACATCCAGAAAGTAGGGGAACACATCTCCGATGGGGGTACAACAATATACAATGATAATATACATCAAAATATCTTATGAAGTTACAAAAAAAACAATATTTAATTTTTTGTTGGTGTTATCAAAGATGCCTTATTGGAAAATGCCCTGATAGAGAATTGAATAATGCCCCTATAGAGCTTACATGATAAAGTGTTGCTGGGGTTTACTTATGGAAGGTGAAAAATTGTTACATCGAAAGATGTTGCGACAAGATAAGTATGAAATAAAAATATTGGAGTATGTTCATCAGTGTTTTGAAAAAGGTGTATTAGGAGTTAACCTTACAACATAAGTATAATAATGCATCGGGGGTGCTGTATTGGGGGTTCTACATTTGGGTTTTTCGTAATGGTATCATGGAAATTCTAGATGGAATGTTTAATAAGTGTGTCAAAGATGTATCAAAGGTCACATTTTTGGGTTTTCCATGAGGTATCCTAGAAATTCCTGATGGACCAAGTATGATAGTTGTTGATGTTCGACGAAAATTGGAGATACTTGAACTTTATATGTTTTATCAAACAATTTCAGCATTTATGAATTTCATAAATCAACCACATATGAATCCTTATATAATCCATATATGAATATTTATAACGGCGGCATATAAATTTCATAAATAGATCATCAACATAAATCGGCCATACAATTTAATCAACCATGAGAGACAATATATACCATGGGAAAACCCTCTAAACATGGAGGATGGAAACAAAAAAATTCCTTGAGTATGATAGATATGTTTGAAGAGAATGGTTTACATCACATAAGCATATTTCTTAATAAGATATATCACCTTAGTGTTGAATATTTTAACTTCAAAGGATATTCTAAATGTATTTTACTGATGTAACCCAAGGAAAATGTTATTATTCCTCTGTCGGGGTGTCACTATTTTAATTGGTCATCAGAGAGTCATGAGGTAAATGCTACATTGTAATCCGGGTCATTTTTACCCTAATGAATAATATAACACACTATTTTGAGTCTTCCTAGGTGAATTAGGCCCAGACAGTTTAGTGGGGCCGACCTATTTAGGGTAAAAGTGAGTTGGCTCAAAGTGTATAAATAGAAGTGACATGCTTCTTATTTGAACACAGACACACTCACTTGTGTAGCGCATAGAAGAGAGAGAGATTCTGAACATTAAGGAGGATAATAACAGTTTTGGGGTTATATCTTATACATCTTAGACATAGGAAGTTTTGTTGGGTTTTCTTCCCCTTGACGGTTTCCTAAGATAAATATTGTGTCTATCTTGTGATTGTGTTTCTATCAGTGATTCTACATATGCTACTGCTATGAATTTGAAATAAGCATTAATGATATCTAGTCTAGCATATGAAATCTTAACATGGTATCAGATCTAGCCTAAACAAGACAACTTTCACAAGGTGAAACTCCCTCTCCTCCCTCTTCGAAAGAAATTAGGGTTTCTACAAAATTTGGAATTTGAAAGATCTTCTTCAATAGAAATTTATGGCTCCATCAAGCGCATCTATTGAGACCAGGATCAAATTTTTTGGATGGTTGAATCTCTGAGAAATCCAAACCCTATTTTGGACTTGAATGAGAAAACTACAGAAAACCAAAACCATAAATTATGCAGATATGCAACCTCACAAGTAGGATTTGAAGGGTGAATATTTGGGATCTCCAGGAATCAGTTGGACCAACAAAATCACCTTATTCAAGTGCATATCCTAGTAAGGCCAGCTTTTCATTTTGAGAACTTTCAATTTTTAGTGAACTACTATGCATGATGGCCCCAAGCACTAAGCTTGAGGATAGATTGGAAGGAATAGAAAACTTCCTAGCATGGAAGTATAGGATTGGTATCATTCTCAAAGAGACTAGCCTTAAGAAGTACAGAAGGTTGAATTATAGAACCAATAGAAGTTGAACTCAAGGAGAAGCATTAACAAGACCTAGTAAAGGAAATGATGATCATTTATGATTCTATTAAATATCACTTGATCCCTCAAGTGTCATTTAAGAATACACCAAAGCAGATGTATGATGCACTTTCTAGAATGTATGAAGGAAGTAACATAAGAAGAAATATGAAATTGAGAGATCAACTGAATGGAACCAATATTAGCAAAGGAGAATCAATTCAAGAATACTTCACAAGGGTCTCCCAGTTCATAAAACAACTAAGTGCTATTGGAGAGACCCTTGATGAGGATGAACTAGTTATGACTACTCTTAATGATCTCACTAGACCTTGGGAGTCATTCATACAGACTATATGTGCTAGAAAAGAAAATATGATGTTTGACATAGTATGTGAAGATTGTATTCAATAATAAGATAGAGTAGCCAATAAACAGGCTTTACTCAAAGAATATGGTCAGGATCTATCCATACATACTTAATAAAGGAAACAAAAAAACTTCAATAATGGTAATCAAAAAGTTTCCAAGAAGAAGTCTTAGAACAACAATAAGGATTAATCAAAGTATCAATGCTACAACTATCATAAGATAGGACACCTATACAAAGAGTGTCCATCACCAAATAATGACAACAACAACAAGAGACATCATGCTCATCTAGCAAAAGATGTGGATGAGGAAGAAATACCTTGAAAGAGACTAACAAAATAAGAATATGTAGATGAATATGTATTAGTCTATGCACTCTATTGGTCTATAACACCTGGAGAAGATACATGGTGTATTGATAGTGGTGCCTCAAAGCACATGACATGGAAGAATTAAACTCTATCAAGACTTGAAGAAAAGAAATATCCCTAGAAGGTATCAATGGGAGATGACTATCAATATCCCATCAAAGGTAAATGTGAAACAAGCAACAATATTGACTTATGGAATTCCATGAAGATGAAGGAAGGACTATACGTAATAGGTTTGAAAAATAGCTTACTTTCCATATCAGCTCTAGATAAGAAGGGATATAGAGTTTCTTTTATAGATGGACAAGTACTTATGTGTTCCAAAGGAAAGACACTTGAAGATGATGTAGTCATTGGAGAATAAGAATGAGAACTATATAAAATCAAAGGACATCTCGAGACATCCCTTATCCATGAGACTATCATCTCAAGTGAACTGTTGCATAGAAGTCTTGCTCACATCAACTACAAAAAAATTCCATATGTGAGAAAGGTGGTAATAGGCTTACCATATTTGAATATTGATCATGAGGGAACTTTCAAAGGATGTGCAAGCGCAAATAACATCAAGAATAACTTTCTGAAAAGAGAAACAAAGACTAAAGGTACATTATAAGTAACTCATTCTGATGTATGTGGTCCTATGCCATCCATATCATTAAGTGGAATTGAATATTATGTCACATTTATTGATGACTATTCAAGAGGGACTTGGATATAATTCTTGAAGAACAATAGTGAAGTGTTTGGGAAATTCAAGTAATTTAAAGCCTTGATACAGAACCTTTTAGAGAAGAGAATCAAGACACTGAAAATAGATAATGGTGGAAAATACACTTCAAAGGAATTTGAAGCATTCTGTAAGGAAGAAGGAATCAAGAGGTAACTAACAACTCCCTATAATCCCCAACAGAATTGTGTTGCAAAAAAAAATAATAGAACTATTATGGAAGCAGTGAAAACAACGATTCATGAAAAATACCTACCCATGCACCTATCAGTTGAAGTAGGAATAACATCAGTATATGTGAAAAATAGATTATCTCATAGTGCTCTTGGATTCAAGACTCCTGAAGAAATGTATATAGGAAATAAAACTGAAGTAGTTTCTTCTGGAAAGAAAGGAATATTTTTTGGATACTATAAAGTATCCAAATCCTTCAGGATATAAATTTCAGGATTCCATCATATCAAAATTAGTAGGGATGTAACATTTGATGACGAGACAACTCTTAATAAATATAGAAGGTGTCAGCATGAAGAAGTACATGAAGAGGATGTGTTCGGGTACACAAGGTACTCCCAAAATACCGAACACCAAGAGCAACCACTCACACAAACATATCACATATCAACACAATGATATTTTGACTTAGTTAAAATCCTCAAGAGGGAAACAGTCCATGGCCCCAGCCAAATAGCTGCTTGGAGCAATTTATTATGCAAAAGAAGAAAATTACAAATGAGCTTCTCGTAATCAATTAACTAGCCAAGGACCCTCCATGATATTTAAATAGAGATCATGGACCAATCACGTGTTAAGCCACGGATCAATGGTAGGTATGATCTAAGAGAAGTTGAACCGTCGAATCACTTTATGTCTAGAACATATCGTGACCGTCAGATTAGATTATTTACAAATGCATACTAATGCATACTAAAGAAACACACTTTACTTAATAGATATATTACACAAGTTGATATTAACTAACTCCTAAGTGTCTAAATATCCTAACATCCCCCCTTAAGAACAACTTGGGATAGGATTGAAGGATTTACAAAAGTGACACTATTAGGAGATGGAAGGAGGAATTAGATCCTATCCTCCCTTAATGACACATTCCTGAACTCCTAAAATAGATCAAAGTTTAGAAAAATTCACTTCTGTAAGAGACTTCATGAAGATGTTTGCAACTTGATCATCTATAGGGAAATAGAGCATTTCAAGAACACGATCATGAACAAGATTTCTGATCAAGTGCATGTGTAGCTCAATGTGTTTGCTGCATTGATGTAGAACTAGATATTTGGAAAGATTGATGGAACTTTGATTGTCGTACCAAAGTGGAGCAGGATGCTGCTACTTGAATCCAAACTCTGAAAGGATCTATCGAAGCCATAAATCTTCCTGAATGGTATTAACTGTGGCTTGATATTCTGCTTCTGTTGAATAAAGAGAAAGAGGTTGTTGTTTCTTACAATCCCAAGTGATAGGCCCAGATCCCAGAATTAAAACATAACCTGCAATAGACTTTCGATCATCAGGATTTCCAGCCCAATCTAAATCAGTGAAACCAACCAACAAAGGTTCCCCCCCTGTACTGTAATGAATCCCAAACTGAATTGTACCTCGAATATATTGAAGTGTTAATTTTGCTACTTTCCAGTGAATTTCATGAGGTGTTTTCATATAAATGGCAGCATGACCAATGACAAAGGAAATGTCAGGACGTGAATGAGTCAAGTATAAGAGACTACAAACAAGCTGACAATACAAGGTGGCATATACTTCAGGGGAAGTACAAGTGGCAGAAATGTTGACTCCAGACTAGAAGGGAGAAGGGGATGGTTTACAATCTTTCATGTGAAAGCAAAGAAGAAAGTCACAAGAATCCTTAGACTGAGAAAGAAATATTCCTTCTTTGGTTTGCAAGACTTGGAGACCAAGGAAATAATGAAAATGTACTAAATATGACATTTCAAAATTTTGCTTAAGACTGGATTTCACATGGGCTAAAACTTTAGGGTCACTACCAATAAGGATAAGATCATCAACGTAAAGAACAAGTAGGATGAGATGGTTTCCTACTTTCTTGGTATATACATTGCGGTTAGAATGGCATCTAGAAAAACCAGTGTCAAGGAGAAAGCTATCCATTTTGGCATACCAAGCTCTAGGAGCTTGCTTAAGGCCATATAAGGATTTCTTAAGGTGACATACAATGCCAAATTTATTCTGAACATATCCAGGAGGTTATTCCATGTAAATTTCCTCCTATAAATCACCATGTAGGAAGGAAGACTTGACATCCATTTGATGGAATTCCCAGTTATGTAAGGATGCAAGGGAAAGAACAAGGCAGATGGAGTTCATTTTTGCGACAGGAGCAAAGGTTTCATTGTAGTCAATCCATTCAACTTGGGAAAAACCTTTAGCAACTAACCTTTCCTTAAGTCTTTCAACACCTCCATATGATGCATACTTATTTCTATAGATCCATTTACATCTGACAATTTTTCTTCCTTTTGGAAGAGGAACAACATCCTAAGTATCGTTCACCATTAAGGAACAATATTCTTCATCCATAGATGCATCCCAATCTAGATTTCCTGAAGCTCCTCCAAAAGTTTCTGGATCATGATTCTTGGAAACTTAAGCCAAAAGAGAGGAGGCTTACTAAAACTGAGAACGTGTTCGACGTTGATCTCTAGGATCACTGGCAAGATCACCAATTGCTTCACATGTTGAACGAACCCATAAAGGAAGCATTGGTGCTGGTGCAACTAGACGAACATGAGCAGGCGGAGGTGGATTTTGATCCTCACTGTCATCATCAGAAACTGGAGTTGGAAACCTGTCAAGGAATTTGGAAGTAGAAGAAGGCATAATCGCCGAATCAGGCTCGCAGGCCAAAGATGGCATAGCCACCAAGTTAGGCTCGTAGGCCATGAGATTTTCATCAAATTTAACATCTCTTCTAATGATTATATCATGAGAATGTGGCTGAAGATGTCTATAGCTTTTTACATCTTCATAATATCCAACAAATATGCACTTTTAACTTTTAGGCTGCAATTCTTTCCATTTTTCATCCGAAATGTGAGCCCATGCTTCACTACAAAACACACGGAAGTGACTTAAATTTGGTTTAATTTTACTCCATTCTTCGGGAAAGTGTTACACCTTTTAAAACTTTAGTGGGTGTGCGATTAACTCTGTAATGTGCACAATTTATGGCCTCAGCCCAATACTGAAGACTTAGTACCTTAGATTGGATCATATAATTATCCATTTCTTTTAAAGTGTGGTTCTTCCATTCAGCTACACCATTTTGTTGCGGTGTATATGGAAGAGCGTGTTATTGTTGGATTCCTTGTTCAATGAAGAAAGTATGAAATTTTTGTTAATATATTCTCCTCCATTGTCATATCTTAACTTAATAATTTGATGACCAGATTGTTTTTCAACAAGGGTCTTGTAGGCCAAGAACATGTTAAATACTCTGCTCTTAAATTTTAGAAAGTAAACCCAAGCGCATCTGGATTTGTCATCAATGAAAGTTAAGAAATATTTGAAACCAGAAAAGGAAGTAGATGGAAGAGGACCACACAAGTCACTATGCACAAGCTCCAAGGGAACCGAGCCGTGCCAAAAGGCACGTTTATCAAAACTGTCCTGATGATGTTTTTTGAGTACACAACTGGAACAAACACCATCCTTTCAAGATACCATTGGAAGACCAATCACCATATTTTCTTTACATAGTTGTTGCAATGAGCGATAATTTAAGTGACCAAATCGCTCATGCTAAATTTTTCTTAAGTTATCACTATGAGAAACAAAAACTAAAGGAAAAGGTGATGATCCAAAATTATTAAATTTGTACAACTTGGTAATATCATCAATAGTTCCAGTAGCAAGGACATTTTGAGGATCTTTAAAATCCTTGATTACAACTTGGTGAGGTGTAAATGTCACAGTTTTACCTTCATCCGAATGAGTAATTTGATAGACTGATAACAAATTCCAGGAAATTATTGGAACTCATAGTACATCACTAAAATGACAATTTTCTATTGGAACTGTGCCAGATCCTACAACACTTAGAAATCTATCATCACCAACAAATATTTGTTTGGTGTTACATTCATGCATAGTAGAAAATATGGGTTGATCCTTAGCCATATGATAAGATGCTCCATAATCAATGAGCCATTCATTTGAAGTAGAAGAAGAAGATGTAGTATAAGAGTAACTAGAATCACAAAGTGCATGTCCATGAGAGGTAGATTTTGAAGACGAATCTAGGCTGATGTGGTGCTTCTTCATCGCTGCTTCCAAAGCTGCCATCTTCTTGAAGCACTTAGATTCATCATGATTATATTTCCCACAAAAATTCCAATGACGCTCAGTCTTGGATCCTTTGTCATTTTTTAAAGAAGGAGTTGACTGAGAGGGTTTGGGACCCTTGTTTGGCTTATTATTGCAAAAATTATGTTTCTTGGGAGGCTTGGACTTTTCTTTCTGTTGGGACAATAAGGCTTTCCCATATGTATCTGCATTGTTAATTATTCCAAGATGAATGAGCTTATTTTTCTCTCTAATTAAGGAATCACAAAAGGATTCGAGACTAGGATCTTGATAGCTAGCTGCATTCAAGGATTCTTTCATGGAGTAAAATGTAGATACAAAAATAGAATATGCAGGTCCAGTTTTATAAAGGATATGATAAATACAGTGTTTTTCTTCTTTCTTAATATTGAAATCTTCACATAAGTGTCTAAGAGTTTTGTACTTAGATAAATAGTCTTCAATGCATGAAAAATCACTTAGATTCAAAGAAATCAACTTATTCTCAAGTTAATGACCTCAACTTTCATTGTGTTTACCAAACACAGATTCCAACTTTTCCCATGCTTTATTAGGTTCATCAATTCTAGATATGTAGAATCACAAATCAGTAGAGATTGACATCCCAATCAATCCACGAGCTTCATCATATCTATTTGCTCATTTTATTTTCTTATCAGCATTAGTAGATTTTGTTTCTTTCCCTGAGGTAATTCTAAAAAGTCCCCTACTTCATAGAACATCCTCCATACGATATTTCCATGAGTAATAGTTAGAAATGGTAAGTGTAATATCACAAGGGGTGTACATACCGTAAAATAATGGCTAAAAGAATAGAAACTAACTGTCCGGATGCAAAGAGATAAAAAAAATTAGGTTGTTTACAAAAAAACGGCTCTGAAAACCGATTCTGGATGATGAACTTATTCTTGATCAAAGAAAATGTTGAATATGTCCCCAATAGTGACGTGGTAGATATTAACTTAACCAACTAAAAAAAAAGAAGAACCCCCTTCTTCCCAAGATGAACCTTTGACAATCACTTACAAGAAAGTTTCTTTTAAGTGAATCACTTTTGTAAAATAAGTGATGTTCACTTTTACAATAATGTTACTTTGAATAGTGCGGAAATAAATTAAAATACTTAAGTGACTCACTTTTTATTTTATTTTATTTAAGTGAGACGCACTTTTACAAAAATAGAAATTGCATGCACTAAAAAGTAACTTAATAAGACTTGAACTCAAGACCTATTAAGGAATAAAGAAACTTTGAACCAAGTGAGCTAAGTTCAAAAGGTACATAAAAGAATGGAAAGAGGATGAGGGCCCTTTTTTTTTTTACTTTTCTCTCTTGATCTCCGTGCTTGCCTTTTTTCCCTACAAATCACAAAAAAAACTGTTACACACTATGGGGTTAGATCTTAGTTAGATTTCCTCGAAAGTATACATTTTCAAGTTTTCTCGTTGCTTTTGATTGACCGTGGTCACACAAGGTGCATGACAAAGAGCTTGCATAGCCAAGAAGACAAAAAAAACATTCCCTTTTTGTTTTTGATTTGTCGCGATCATGCAAGGTGCACAACAAATAACATACGCATCCAGGGAAGGCAATAGTCTGAGACTAAAACAATAAATATCTAATAATAATACTGATAAAATATGAGAGATTATTTAAAAAAAATTAAAACAAATTTGTCACTGTAACATTATTGTTAAATTTTCATATCCTAAGCTAGATCATTATAATTTCATTTCATTTTCATAGAAAAAGCATATAAACAGGATCACTGAAAGATAGATAATCACAACCATACAAAAGGAACACAAATATTTATCCTGGAAAAACCCTAAAGGGAAAAACCAAGCAAAATATTCCTCAATATAGATGCCCCCAAAAGATAAAAGGTAAAAGCAACAAGGAGATCAAAGCCTGATCCTCCTCCTTCTCTAGCTACTTCCCTCCTTCACTAAAGCACTACACAAGTGAGAGTGTGTGCACAAATGAGGAGAGCTACACCTCTATTTATATTCATTCGTTCACTTCAATTAACTCATCCGACATGTAGGCTCAAGTTAATCATGTAGGCTCGAGTTACACATGTAGGATCAAGTAACCACACTGGGGTGCTAATGACCCACCTTTATAATTCGAGGGGACAACCTCATGACTCTTATTAGTTCTTCAGATTAGAAGCATCGAGGTACAAGATAATACAAGTGGTTCTCTCGGTAGGACCATCGGGGACCACCAAAGATACATATAGAATATTCTTCTAAGTTACAATATTTCAACACTCCCCCTTAATGAGAAGGGTATTCTACAACAACATCAACAACAACAATAGTAGGAGAGGACAGCATCAACATCATCAGGGTAACACATCTATAAATAATTGGAAGCTTTTCAACATCATATAGTCTTCATCTTCAATATTTGACGACATCAACTCTTTAATCAACATCAGCATCTTTTGAACTTTTGATCAGCAACATCTTCAACACTTTGATCTTTCAATCAGCAACATCTTCAGCAACATCTTCAGCACTTAGACCTTTCAATCAGCAGAAACATCTTCAGCACTTTGACCTTTCGATCAGCAACATTTTCAGCAACATCTTCAACACTTTTACCTTTCGATCAACAGCAATATCTTCAGCACTTTGATCTTTCGATTAGTACATCATCATCGTCATACTCTTGATCGTTTGATCAGTACATCATCATTATACTCTGATATTTTGATCAGTACATCATCACCATCATAAAAACATCATCATCATGAAAACATCAACATCATCAAAACATCATTATGATCAAAACATTCAACATCATCAAAATATCATCATCATCACACTCTGATCTTTCGATCAGTAAATCATCATCATCATAAAGTCATTATAATCAAAACATCAACATCATCATCATCAAAACATCAACATGATCCTTCCTTTCAAAATTACGGGATCAACATGTCTGTGGTACTCAGACGATCCTTTCTGTCGGAATTACGGGATTTAGGTCTTTACGGAGTTACTAACGATCCTTCCTTTTGGAATTACGGGATCAACACATTTGTGGAGCTCAGACGATCCTTCCTTTCGGAATTATGGGATCAAGTCTTTACAGAGCTACTAATGATCCTTCCTTTTGGAATTATGATATTTAGGTCTTTACAGAGTTTCTAACGATCCTTCTTTTCGGAATTATGGGATCAACACATTTGTGGAACTCAGACAATCCTTCCTATTGGAATTACGGGATCAACACATCTGTGGAACTCAGACAATCCTTCCTGTTGGAATTACGGGATCAAGTCTTTATGGAGCTACCAACGATCCTTCCTTTCGGAATTATGGGATTTAGGTCTTTACGGAGTTACTAATGATCGTTCCTTTCAGAATTACGGGATCAACACATCTGTGGAACTCATACAATCCTTCCTATTGGAATTATGGGATCAATTCAATGATCCTTACTTTTGGAATTATGGGATTTAGGTCTTTACGGAGTTACTAATGATCCTTCATTTCGAAATTATGGGATCAACACAGTTGTGGAACTCAGACAATCTTTCCTATTGGAATTACAGGATCAACACACGTTCTCGAGTACCGAAGTCACCATGTCCATTCTGAACTGAATTTCAAGGATGATACAATCCTACCACCTTCTTGATGACTGAAGTTCACCGGATCCGTTTTGAACCGAAGTCCAAGGGTGATACAATCGTACCACCTTCTCAATGACCGAAGTTCACCGGATCCATTCTGAACCAAAGCTCAAGGATGATACAATCCTACCACATTCACGGGGACCGAGATCTCTGGATACATTTTGAACCGAAGTTCAGGGATGATGCAATCCTACCACTTTCATGGGGGCCAAGACCTTTGGATACATTTTGAACCGAGGTTCAGGGATGATGCAATCCAGCACTTTCACGAGGGCCGAGACCTCCAGATACATTTTGAACTGAGGTTCAGGGATGATGCAATCCACCACTTTCACCGGGGCCAAGACCTCCGGATACATTTTGAACCGAAGTTCAGGGATGATGCAATCCACCACTTTCACGGGGGCCGAGACCTCCTGATACATTTTGAACCGAGGTTTAGGGATGATGCAATCCACCACTTTCACGGGGGCTGAGACCTCCGGATACATTTTGAACCAAAGTTCAGGGATGATGCAATCCCACCACATTCACGGGGGCTGAGACCTCCGGATACATTTTGAACTGAAGTTCAGGGATGATGCAATACCACTTCATTCTTGAGGACCAAGGTCTCTGGATCACTTTAGGGAAAGTGCCCAGGGATGATACAATCCCACTTCAACATCACTACTCCCCCTTTTAAGAAAGGTCTTTCTGAACAACACCAAGCTTGTCTCAAAAGTGTTTGAAATTTACTTGAGACAAAGGATTCATCAGCACATCACCATATAAACTTTCATCATCTACATCTTCAGTATGTGAATACTGAACTATCACCATCTGTTTCTCCAGTATGTGAATACTGAAAGCATCATCTATATCTTCAGTATGGGAATACTGAAACATCATCATCTGCATCTTTATCTTGTATGTAGAAATATTGGATTTCTATGTGTTACGATGGAACATAGGGTTATCTGTTATCACATAGAATCAACGTAGTATCCATCTTCAGGTCAAGGAGACCTGATATCAGCTTCCGAATCCATATGGATTCACAACTTAGCAGAGCAATCTGCTATGTATTTTGCTTTTGTTGTTCTAAGAGAAACACTGGACTATTTCCTGCTAAACCATGAACTCATAGCAGACCCCAAACAAAGGCATCTACCTGATGTGCTTTTACTATCTGAGATACTTCCAACCCAATCTGCATCTGTATAGCCATACAATCTGTAGTCATGGCTACCATCATAGTATATACCAAGGTCTATAGTCACATGCATGCAAACAACACATCAACTGAATATAATCAAATGCATAACAAAACAATATCATTAAATGACAATTGAATACTTATCTTTTGTTTTTTTCATGGTTAGACTCCTTCTTGATCATTCTTCTTCATCATCTTCTTCATCCATGAAATCATCATTTCTTATCCAAATGATAATATGGATAAGAGGTTCATCAAGAATTGAGTTCGTCATATTCCTCATCGCTTGAGGGATCTTCTTTGAATGGTGAGATCTTGATCTTCAATTTGCTCCCATCTTTCTTCTTCTCTTCTTATGAGACTAGCTTCTTCTTCTTCCCAGAGTCAACTGGAAGTAATCACTTCCTTTTGGCACACATTCCTCACATGAATGAATCCCATAATCATGGAAGGCCATTCTATTCTTCTTCTTCTACCGCTTCAAGATGTTATGCATTTTGGATCTTCACATTCTTCAACTATTTTCTCAAATCCATCTTCTGAATTATGTTCTTATCTTCAAATAGCTTGATCAACAAATCAAACATCTTCAGTGTATTTAGGGAAGACACTTGTGGTAAAAGTTTATCCATGATTGAATCAACAATGATCTTCTTGGCCTTGATCAAGTTCTTCTTGTGTAAGGCTTTGAGGCTCATCTCCCTCTAGAACTGGAACCTCTCTACTCATGTAGGTGTCCAATTCATTTTCTTCAGAGAGATCAAATACTTCCATGCTTGGAATTTTTCAACTTCACCAAGCTTATCATCAAGCTGATGTGATATATCACTTTGAAATGAGAACCTCAAATGCAAATAGCAAAAGATTAGATCTCACCGATTTGAGGTGTCCGTCGTGCTTCCGGAGCTGGCTGATCTAGGGTTTGTCAGAGAAGCCCTAATTTTCAAAACTTTAAATATTTTAAATTTTATTGGATAGAAATATATATCTCTTCAAATGGAGCTTTCCAATGTACTCCTTTTCTGAAAATAGTGGAGGGAAGCTCCCGGAACAAGAAGCCCTAGTTTTCCAATTTCTTCTGCAGAAATGGCTGTTACTATTTCTGTGATATATCTGAAATTCCTCTATGTCCGAAATTTTGTACTGAGGTAACCTCACATGTCCCTAATCCAACACCATAGGTTTCATTAGAATTGGTTTCACCAATTGGGATTTATGATCATTTTCCCAAGGTGACCTATTACAAGACTGTTCAGAACAGTGAAGTTGTACGGCATTCCACATGTCGCTGGTTCATCTTCAGGTTTGGAAATTTGGAACAACGAAAGTATAGTATGTGATATTTCTGGAACATCTTCATGAATTCCATTTGGACCTCGATAGCCCACGCTACAACAATTCTCCCCAGGTGTCCTGTTTAGGGATGAATTCTGGAAGAGGCTGGAACACTAACTTGGAGGGATCATATCTCCCAAAATATAACGAATCTGAGGATGAATTTTGGACAAAGTGTAAATCAAGATTTTATCTTCGGTTTTTGCAATTTTCAACTCTTCATCCTTCACCAATATCAGTATATAGTGAATGTGCCAAAACTTAGTGGTTTTAGTATTTAGGGTTTTTCCAGATCGGGGTCAAACTAGGGTTTGACTTGCTCAGAGTTTCACCCAACCAAATTCATTGATCTATGTCTCTAAAATTAGATTTTGTTGAGGATAAAAATCCTATGCGGAGCTCACTCAAAAATTCTTCTTCTGTAGAAATCCCTAATTTTCCGCACCAAAACTGAAAATGCTCGGAATCAAATTCCACTTCGACAGAAAGATGCGCCCTTCAATGGAGAGTCATTCTATCCTTCTTTTGCTGATCAATCATGGATAGAGACCCAAAAAATAAGAATCCCTAGAGTATTTATCTACACAATGTCTTCTTTCAAGGTGGCTCTATTACCATGTTAACTTTTCATATGCTAAGCTAGATCATTAGAATTTCATTTCATTTTCATAGCAAAAGCATATAAACAAGATCACTGAAAAAAAGACAAGCACAACCATACAAAAGGAACGAAAAGATTTATCCTGGGAAAACCCTAAAGGGAAAAACCCAGCAAAAGATTCCTCAATATAGATGCCCCAAAAATATAAAAGGTAAAACCAACAAGGAGATCAAAGCCTATCCTCCTCCTTCTCCAGCTACTTCTCTCCTTCACTAGTGCGCTACACAAGTGAGAGTGTGTGCACAAATGAGGAGAGCTACACCTCTATTTATACTCATATGTTCACTTCAATTAACTCATCTGACATGTAGTCTCGAGTTAATCATGTAGGCTCAAGTTACACATGTAGGCTCAAGTAACCACACTAGGGTGCTAATGACCCACCTTTACAATTAGAGGGGACAACCTCATGAGTCTTATTAGTTATTCTGATTAGAATCATCGAGGTACAAGATAATACAAGTGGTTCTCCCGGTAGGACCATTGGGGACCACAAAATATACATATAGAATATTCTTCGAAGTTACAAGATTTCAACAATTATACCTTCAGATTTGCCGAAATGGGTGTTTCTGGATCAAACAGAAACGATTTTCAATGAAACAAAAAATATTTCCCAATGGAAACGACACTCCAGATGCAATGGAACAGCTACCATAGGAAAAAAATGCATAAATTTTCTATTACTAGAAACCCTTTCAAAGTTTTGGCAACATCGGTTCCAGATATTGATCACAAACGAAAGCGACTCTTCATAAACGCTCTAATACCATGTATTGGGTACAGAGGGTACTCCCAAAATACCGAACACCAAGAGAATCCACTCACACAAATAGATCATAGATCAACACACCGATATTTTAATGTGGTTAAAAGCTTCGAGAGGGAAATAGCCGATGGCCCCAGCCAAATAGCTACTTGAAGCAATTTGTTATGCAAAAGAAGAAAATTACAAATGAGCAATTTATCAACTAGCCAAGGACCCTCCATGCTCTTTAAATAGATATAATGGACCAATCAGGTTTTAAGCCACGAATCAATGGTAGTAGGTATGATCTAAGAGAATTTGAACTGTCATATCACTTTATGTCTGGAACATATCGTGACCGTCGAATTAGAATAATTACAAATGCATACTAAAGAAACACACTTTACCTAACATATATATTACACAAGTTGATCTTAAATAACTCCTATTTGTCTAAATGTCCTAACAATATGTACCTCCCAAAATGGTAGAAGTTGAACCCTCTCCTGAAATAGTAGCATATAAAGATCATGATATGATAAAACCTCAATAACCCCCTACTATGGATATCTGTCTAAAGATAAAACCTGTTTGGGTAAGAGAAATCATACAATAAGTTGAGAGATATGGATCTCCATAAGGCTCCACAAGAATAAGCAAAATATCAAATCCATATTCCAGTTATGTATCTTTGATGTGGGACCTTGTAGATCAAGAACCCACCATCTATGAGGAAGTTGCACAGAAGAAAGAATGGGTTGAACCAATGATGGAAGAATACCAGCCAATAATGAAGAATGATGTTTGGGATATAGTACCCAAAATAGAAAAAAAAAGTTTGGTATCTTCGAAATGAATTTACAAGATAAAACATATTGCTGATGGAAGTATTGAAAATACAAGGAAAGATTTGTGGCTAGAGGATTCTCTTATAAAGAGGGAATTGATTATTAAGAGACATTTTCTCCAGTAGAAAGGTACACCTCCATTATAAACATCATGTAAGTTTCTCCCATGATGAAGGGGGACTTACACCATATGGATGTAAATACAACCTTCCTTAATGGTGTGATTGAGGAATAGGTTTACATCGAACATCCACAAGGATTTGAAGTCGAAGACAAAGTGACTCATGTATGAAAGTTGAAAAAGGCTCTATATGGACTGAAGAAAGATCCTATATCTTGGTATGGTAGAATAGATAGCTTGTTGATAAGCATGGTATTTACCAAGAATAAAGCTGATGCTAACCTTCATATGAATATTATAGATGATGAACCAGTCATACTATTATTGTACGTGGATGATCTATTTCTAATTGGAAATGAGAAACAAATCATATATTGCAAGAAGAAGCTAGCTGAAGAATTCGAGATGAAATATCTTGGATTGATGCATTATTTCTTAGGGCTGAAAGTGTGGCAGAGCCCAGAAGGAATATTTATGAATAAGGGAAAGTATGCAGTAGAAATGTTGAAAAGGTTTGATATGTTGGATTGTAAATCCATGGCCACACGCATGGACAAAAACCTGAAGCTTTTGTCTGATGAGACATTATAGTAAGTAGATATGACTCAGTACAAACATATTATTGCATCATTTATGTATCTGGTGAGCACAAGGCCAATTATATGCTTTTCTATGAACACCTTGAGTCAACATATAGCAAAACCTAGATGGGTTCACTTGATAGCTTCAAAGAATGTGATCAGGTACCTAAAAGGTATAATAGATTTGGGAATTTACTATGGTAGAGATCATGACTACATATTATATGGATATATGGATTTAGATTGGGCAGGAAGTGCCACATATAGAAATAGCACCTCAGGTGGATGTTATTGTCTGGGATCCACCATGATCTCATGGTTTAGTAAGAAACAGTCCAGTGTGATCTCAGTACAGCTGAAGAAGAGTACATTGCATCTTTCTCCACTATTTGTGAAGCAATATGACTTCGGAAGCTGATGTCAATATTATTTTATATAGAGTTAGATACCATAGTGATTCTTTGTGAGAAATAGAGTCATATAAAGATGACAGAGAATCTTTTGTTCCATGACAAATCTAAGCACATAGATATACGATATTTTTATGTAAGGGATATGGTACAAAAGGGATCTGTAAAGCCCCAGTATGTGAGTATCGATGAAAAAGTTATTGATGTGCTCACCAAGCCTCTATCTTAAATAAATTTTGAATATTTATGTGACAAGCTTGTTGTAGTTCGAAAAGAATTTCCTTGCAAGGAGGAATAGTGATGGAACTATAAATGATGAATATATGGACCCTCTTCAAAAATGAGGAACAAGTCAAAGATATGAACTCTCCTACAAAAGGAAGAATAGGTCGAAGACATGAACCCTCCTCAGAAAAAAGGGGAGCAGGTTGATAATATGGATCCTCCCATGAAAGGGGGAGTGATGGTGGGATGACATTGATGCTCCAGCATGAAAGAGGTCAAGTACACTTGAATATGATGAGAAGGTCCTACATTCACTTGTAGATGATAGTGTCCTATCTTGAGGATGGTAGGTATAACACTCTATGCATGAGAGTGGTCCTTACTAGATAAGGATGGCTGTGCAGATGTTGCTCTAGCATTGAGAGTACCCACATTCAGTTGTGGATACCATAGAATAACAATCGCTTAGGAGTGGTCCTAATCCTAGTGGTAAGGATGCTCTACGATGAGTCCTCATGTACGATAGAGATGGAATTTGTATGCGGTCGAGATCTACTCTGCCAACATTACTCCTGTATGGATAGTATGCCTACATTCATATGTAGATGCCATAAAATAATGCTCACTTGGGAGTGGTCCTAACATTAGAGGTATCAATGCTCAATGCTGAGTTTTCACGAACATTGTATTATAACATTCAATTTGGAGCGGTTCTAACCTAAGTGGTAAGGATGTTATATGATGAGTGCCAACATTTTGTATGCAGTCGAGATCATCTCTACATACAATACTCTTGCGTGGAAGAGTATGCCTACACATAAGTGTATATACTGTAGTATAATAATCACTTAGGATTTGTCCTAACCTAAGTGGTATCGATGGTCTATGATGAGTCCTCAGAGATGATAGGGCCTGCATGTAGGTGTAGTCGAGATCTACATTCAGTTGTAGATGATTCAATTGGTCGATATTATGGACCAGGACGATGGATGATTTCGTCATCCTTGGAGCTATGTCCTAAGGTGATAGGGATTGATCACCTTGTAAAGATATCATGTGTACTTCAGGTAGCGTGGTGGAAAATGATCAAGTAGATCGATGTACGATGGAAAATAATCGAAAGGATCAAAGTGATGCTACAAAGGATCAAGTAGATTGAAGTGTGATTGCAAAGGATCAATAAGAATAGAAGTGTTGATGCAAAGCATCAAATTGTTTCTAAAAAGGATCAAATTATCAAAGTGCTGCTATGAAGGATAAAAATTTCGAAGTGTTACTGCAAAAGGATCAACTGATTGTGTCATGCAAAAGGCAAAGGCATTGAAGAGTAGCTATTCTAGTTACTGATTGTGAAAACTTCCTATCATGTATAGATGTATTACATCGATACTACTTAATATATTGTCTTTCTGTTATCCTATAGTCTATGATGATGTTTTCAGTAGAATAACCTTCTCATTAAAAGGGAGTGTTGAATATTATAACTTCAAAGGATATTCTAAATGATTTTACTGATGTAACCCAAGGGAAATGTTATTATTCCTTTATCAGAGCGTCACTATTGTAATTGGTCATCATAGAGTCATGAGGTAAATATTACATTGTAATTCGATTCATTAGTATCCTAATGAATAATATAAAATATTATTTCGTGTCTTTCTAGGTGAAGCTGGCCCAAACAGTTTAGCAGTGCCGACTTGTTTAGGGTAAAAGTCAGTTGGATTAAAGTGTATAAATATAAGTGTTGTGCTTCTTATTTGAACAAAAACACACTCAATTGTGTAGCACATAATAGAGAGAGAAAGAGACTACACAATAAGGAGGAGACTAACTGTTTTGGGGTTATATCTTATACATCTTATATAGAGGACGTTTTGTTGGGGTTTCTTCCACTTAAGGGTTTCCCAGGATAAATATTGTGTCTATCTTGTGATTTTGTTTTTACTAGTGATTCTACATATGCTACTATTGTGAATTTGAAATGAACTCTAATGATATCTAGTCTAGCATATGCAATCTTAACACTTAGGAGTAGAAAAGAGAAATACAATGCAACCCTGTAAAAACAATGGTATGCAACTGTATTGAACTTGCCATATGCCTAGAATATTAATCATAAGCCAAAAAAACTTGCATGAATAAGGTAGAGAATAGGATTCTAAATAAACAAACTCAGAGAACCACATAGTGCACTCACAAGGAGAAGCTAACTATAACTCCCTCCATGCAAACATTAGTGCCCTTCATTTCCTCAATTAACATTAATAGAATGTTCATTGTCTTCACCTTAAAGTGAAGTGACTTGAACTTAATGCTAACTGAATTGAATTGAATGTTAACTTACTTGAAATAGATGTTAACTATCTTGAAATGAATGTTAACTTACTTGAACTAATGTTAATTGACTTGAACTAAATGTTAAATTTACTTGAACTGAATGTTAACAAACCTGAACTGAATGTTATCTGAATGTGAACTAAACTCAATATTTAACTGACTACTGATTTCTTAGCTAAAATGCTAACTTAAGTGTCATCAATGCTTCACTCTCAGTTCCATCCATACACAATTTCTATTATTAACTTTTGGATGGATCTCTTTATTTAACTAATGCATGTTGTTGGCCTTCTTCTGACATCTCTTAGAACAAGGTTAGTCCCTTCTCTCCTACACAAAACAAAGCCCAAGATATCGACTTGAAAGAGTAAAGGCCATTCGATAACACATGCAAAGTAGATGTAGTCTCACCTGATATATATTTCTATGGGTAACTTCCAGAACAAGGTTTTTGCAGTTGTGTGGAGGATTTCATGTTCCTTGGTCTTTTGCTAAGGCGCTCAACCAAATCGTGTGGATGGATTATTTATGCTTATTATGCACAGTTAGTGTGCGACACATGTATTCCCTTGTAAATGATATAACAATGACCATAGTACAGCATAGATACATTCAACTCATAACAATGTGACTGATATACATGAACTCATTCATAAGAATTTACATAAACTTTCATTCATGCCAACATATACACATGTGACTTAAACACATTCAATATTCACACATATAACATAGAATCTAACATGGAAACCCATCCATTATAAATCACAAAGGCTCTCTTCATATGTCATGAGAAATATAGGGCACCTTTGGTATGTACACTAACATGCAAACTCTATTCTAGATATTTCTTATTTTATCTATACAAACTTATTTCTCCTCTCATGCTCTCAGGTATTTTGTTTCGCTACCCTTCCTCTAATTAACTCTACTAATGATTTGCACATAGTTAGGAACAACTCAATATCTACCATGAATTCTACTAATGATCCACACATAGCCTATATCAACTCAATCTCTACTACACCCATGGGCACTCAGTTGCAGGTTCTTCAACTCTTCTCTACAACTCAATGACTCAATAGACTAACAACACTACAAATTAGACTGTCACTAAATGACCATATGCTACTGAGACTAACATCAATAGACCCTCCATACGATAACCCGAATAAAACTTGGGTTCCTCCTTTTATAGTTTCCTACATGTCGCTTTTATTGACTTAATAAAATTATCCAAGAGGTTGTCTTTCATATTCTATCGACACATGATAGTAGGCATTGATGACTTGAATTATAATGATGATTTCATACGTGCAGCTCCCACCAACTCTAACCATCTTTGTACACACGATATTTCTAAGATGTCACTTTCTATCCACTGCACCACTACATGTCTTCTGACATGGTTAAATCCATTGAATCCTTTCTTGTCATGTCCTTTCCTTCTGTCGCAGTTCCTCTTCCATCATTGTATTTATTCTGTCATTAAATCTCTTCTTTCATGAATTCTCTTATTCTTCTACTTTGAGCTCTTTCTTCTTCTATTCCTCTTCTGTCACATATTCCTTTATTACTACTTCTTCGAACTTATCCTTCCTTCTTTCCTTCCTTGGATTATTATGTCAAAATTCCTTTTCCTTCTTATCCTTCTTTCTCTACTTCCGTCGTAGGTCCTTTTACCTCTTGAGACCTGTCTCTTTTCGTACTTATGCATAATTCTAGATGAATTCTACCTATATTTCCCTAGGCCCAACAGGCCCCCAACACTCACATGTGGCTGGTCTCGAGCCACGTAAAGTTTTTCTTCCATTTCCTTACTTTTGCTGAGTTTACCTTAAAACTATGGCAATATTTTCAATACTTTCTGTACTTCCTATCTCACATCTTCCTCTGCTTTCTGTAATTTCTCCACAATGTTGGAACTAAGGTGTTCCAATGGTATGATCCTTGTTCCTTGTACTACTCACTGTACTCTCTGATATATAGGATTAATAATTCCTACAACTCTTCAAACTTATCTGTCCATTGTTGTTATTGTGTGCGCAACACTATGACCTGTTGTTGCAATTTTTCATCTCTGTTTCCTTAGATATTTTCTACACTAAGGGTAACTTCTTTATGTAATTTTTCAGCCGATTTTCCTTTGTATCGGCTGTTTGCATCCCCTCTATGAATTTCTCCAATTTCGCATGATATATGAGTACTACCCATGCCTCATATACTTGGTCAACAGGTTTAGGACATACCACATCTGCTTCTTCTATCTTCTTTGTGGATTTTGATGCTACTTTTATTCTTCCTTCTATCAGATAAAGTTACTATTTCGGAGTGGTACGATGGATGAGATTGAAAATATCATCAACATCACCGATTCTTGAAGGTAAATATGAGATCCGAAGTGCATGTCGAGGCATCTATGATTTTCCCTTTTCTCTCTCACAGGAGGACTATGCTCCTCAACTTCTTCTTAGTCCACAATGAAACTTGGTATCTAATCATATTCTCTATCTTACTACTGGAAAATCCTACCATCTCATTGATCTCTTCTACTTCTTCATCGATGAAATATTTCATTTCATTGATGTCTGACTTTTCATCATTGGAATCTGCCATTTCATGTTTTTCTTTGAAGCATCATCACCATTCATGTCTTGATATTATTGTAGATATTATGGTGATGATGGTGGCATTTTTATCTATTTTTCATTATTCAAACACTAGTTTGGAATGACGGTCTCAAGCAATGTATACTGTGCACTCTATAGAATGGTTCCACAAGTCTATTTAGCAGATTTGGTGTGATGTAATTTAGCACTCAAATTCCAACCGTTTCTTCTGGATTCTTCATCAGTAATGATGAGATGACTTTACTCTTCGGGGAACCAGAATGATTCCTCATTGGATAACCTGGTAAGACTATGTGTATCCTTCTCTCAAGGAGGACTAGAATGATACTGACTTCCAATCCCATCCCTGCTTGTGGTGGAACATAACCGAAAACATGTATCTCAACCAGTGTAGGTGACATGGCTTCAATCACGGATCCTGTGAGTACAACATTGCTAATACTCATAGTATCGATACTTTTGTAAAAACTTACTTTGGACCTGGGTTTTGTAGAGATAAATTCCTCATTATAATGCATCAAACTCAGTTGAAAATGAATTGGAATGCAATAAATACATGCTCATTTAGTCTATCAGATCTTCACATGCATAGACATCAAGTAGACTAGCAAAAACATGAACCATCACGTGGATCACCTTTTCGATTCATCATATGGAGACTGGAAAATGAGACGCCCCTTTTTTATATGATGTCATTATAATTATGACCGAAGTGAATTACATACATGATGCCAAATTATCTCATATTTTTCAAATTAATGCACTCTAGTTATCTTAACGAAAATGACTGACAACGTCCATATTTCTTTCAACTGTGCCCAGTCCTTTCAACTAATTTTTGGCCTTCAATAAGATTCCTTTATTTTCAACATCCCAAGTGTCCTCACTCAACATTTTTACCTTAGCTATATTCCAAGTCTGTGAAATTTATCCCCTTGCTATGACAGACTAGCAATATGCGGTCATAACTTTTAGCTTATCTTTCTTTCTTTTCTCCTTTTTTATGCAACCAAGTCCCAACTACCATAATATGGTTTCATTCGAATCCCATTGACGAGTCCTCTAACTTCTATCCCATCTAATTTTTTTAGTTTCACTTCTCCTCCGTTAGTCATCTCTTTGACAATGTATGGTCCTAACCAATGATTTTTTAACTTTCCTAGGTAATTGAATAATTTATTATCATACATAAGAACAATAACTATGACTTGAAATTTCTTGTTGTTAATGTGTTGTTCATGCATATGTTCTATATTTACTTTTCCACGTTTTTATGAAACCTTGTGATAAATTATTCTTCTTCCAAATGAATTAGTTGAAGTAACTTCTCTTCAACGACATCAACATATATCATTTTGGTGATCGCAACAACTCTTAAACTTGTTACAATGTACTCCATAGGAATGACAACTTCTTTCCCATACACCAACCAAAATGGATCTTGTTGTGTTAACTTCTTACACGTTGTGTAATATGCCAATAATACAACAGAAATATTCTGGTCCCAGTCATCTCTTCGAGAATTAAAAACCTTTTTTAATGCATTTTCTAGAATTTTGTTGAATGCTTCGACAACTCCATTTGCTTGAGGGTGATATGGAATTGTCCTTTTGTGCTGGATCTAAAATTTCTCTGTGAGTTCTTCAATCAACTGATTAAAAAAATACGTACCTTGATCCCTGATTAAAATATTTGGGCACCCGAATCTTGACACAACATCCTCAAATAGAAAATTCATAGTAGTCGTGGTACTACAATATTTTACTAGCATTTATTCAGCCAATCTAATTAAGTAATCGGTCGCGGTTATAATATATCGTGCTCCCGTGCGCTTCCTTGTTAGACTTATAGGTCCTACAAAATTAACGACCCATTTATCAAATGTCTACAATGTTATATGTGGTACCAATGGAATTTCATCTCTCTATTAAGTCTTTCTAGTCCTTTGGAAGACATCACAACTACGACAATAATCCAGAGTGTCTGCATGCATGGTGGGACACCATAATTATTCTTGCAAAATATTGTGCACCATATATTTTCCTACATAGTTTCATCCTGTGACACCAGCATGTGGTTCATTCAATATCATCGAGTGCTCTTTCTCTAAACATAGTGTTGAAGAATCTCATCAGGACCCATCTTATACAAGTGTCCAATGATTAATTAGAAATCTAGAGCACACACAACCAACTACTTCTTCTGTGCAATAATCAATTCCGGTAGCATATAAACCATACTTAAAAATTGTATGGTATCTCAGTAGTGATCATCAAACATGGTTATCACATACAATTACAAATCAGGAATATTATCTTCCATACTAGTAGGTTCTTCTCCATTTTTTATCCTCAAAAGATGGTCTGGCCCCAAATTCAATCGACTAGGTTTAGCAAGTATCACAAAATCAAATTCTTAGAAGAAGAGAAGCCACTGACATATATTAGCGCCACACATTGGCTTATTGACCAGGTATTTATATGTAGAATAGTTAGTATACATATTGGAGTGTCCTTCCAATAAAAAGTGTTTGAATTTCTGCAATGCATGTACCATTGCTAACCCTTCTCTTTCTGGCATGGTGTAATTCTTCTCTATGGTTTATAATTTTCTAATAGCGAAGGAAATGGGATGATCAATCGATCCTTCACTAGGTTGTGAACCACACCGAGCGCAATAGATAATGCATCGACATGAACATGGAACTCTTTTTTTGAGTATGGAAACACAAGTATTGGCGTAGTGGCCATCTTGTTCTTAATCTTGTTCATACTTTCTTGGCAATGTTTTTTCCATTGAAATTTAGTATCTTTTTTCAACAGATTTTCTGTCGGAGTAGTCACCTCCGCATATCCTTTGATAAACTTCCTGTAGTATCCAGTGTGTCCTAGTGTCTCTCTTAATTGTTTAACTAATCTAAGTGGTGGTAGGTCAAGTATGATCACAATTTTTGCTGGGTCAACCAAAATTATGCCACGATAAACCACATGGCCAAACATAGATCCAAAAGGTGCGAAAAGGATATATATCTTCAAATTTAGGGAAATTTGATACTAGAATTAATGTTCCAGCAACATTCTTGGGATCTCTATATGGTGTTTTATTAGCCCAAATAATGTCCAATCATCGAATTAGACTTCAATAAATTTGTGTATAACGTATTTAAAGGAAACCACAATGATTATAGAAAAAATTGCAGGTGCATTGTTAAGTACAAAGGGAATTACCATATACTAGAAAGATCCCCACTCCATCGCAAAGGTAGTCTTGTGTCGGTCCTCCTTTGCGACCCTAATATGATGGTAACCAGAAAATCCATAAGTGAAAGAGTACATCTATTTCCCTCTGACATTCTCGAGTACCTCATATGTAAATGGAGTCACAAATAGGTAATATAAACAAGCATCATTCAACTTCCTCAAGTTGAAAAAAATTCCTAATTCACCTGAGGTGTTCTTGTCCTGTACTACAATTGGGCTAATCCACTTTGATTCCTCGATAGTTTCTATAACACCTTCCTTTAGCATTCGA
This sequence comes from Pseudotsuga menziesii, assembly GCA_001517045.1. Lineage (NCBI taxonomy): Eukaryota > Viridiplantae > Streptophyta > Pinopsida > Pinales > Pinaceae > Pseudotsuga > Pseudotsuga menziesii. Next base: position 833,940 of record LPNX010245244.1, read on the forward strand.
TCCAATTCAGCCTTAACCTTTTCTTTGTATCATGGATTCAATTTGTATGGTTGTTTCTTGACCGGATTTGTGTATGTCCTCAACGGTATCCAACTATTCCTTTCATTTATGAAAATTTTGTAGGGAAAAGATCCTGGAATTCATGCAACAAGTCAGTGATCTTCCCCACAGTCTCATCATCCAGATATTAACTTTAAGTGGACTTCGGAATTGGTTTCTAGAAATGCCAAATCCTTCCACTGCACACATAACTTCTGACTTAGGTATGTTTATTTCGAGTGGGTCCTCATCATATGGTTCTCCTGTGACATTACAACATTCCATCCAATGGTGGATTCTCGCGCTGCAGTAATGGAAATTTGTAGCTGTGACAGGGATTTCCTCAAATATATTTTCTTTCATTATTTGTAGTGCAACAACAATTGTTGGATGATCACTTGAAAACTCAAATGCATGTGCGAAGCTTGTAGATAAATCTTCCCACTCGAGAGTTCCTCACCATAACTCCACTGATGTGTAGAAATTTTGTGGTACCATATCTAATGTATGTATAAAGTGATGAACCCATTCGTGTTGCATATACTTTTTAAATTTTCATATGCTAAGCTAGATCATTAGTATTTCATTTCGATCTCAAAACAAAAGCATATAAACAGAATCACTGAAAGATAGACAAGCACAACCATACAAAAGAAAACACAAAGATTTATCCTGGGAAAAACCCAGCAAAAGCTTCCTCAATATAGATGCCCCAAAAGATAAAAGATAAAACCAACAAGGAGATCAAAGCCTGATCCTCCTCCTTCTCCAGATACTTCTCTCTCTTCTCCACTAATGCGCTACACAAGTGAGAGTGTGTGCTCAAATGAGGAGAGCTACACCTCTATTTATATTCATCAGTTCACTTCAATTAACTCATCTGACATGTAGGCTTGAGTTAATCATGTAGGCTTGAGTTACACATGTAGGCTCAAGTAACCACACTGGGGGTGCTAATGACCCACCTTTACAATTAGAGGGGACAACCTCATGACTCTTATTAGTTATTCCAATTAGAAGCATCAGGGTACAAGATAATACAAGTGGTTCTCCCGGTAGGACCATCGGGGACCAAAAAAGATACCTATAGAATATTCTTCGAAGTTACAATATTTCAACACTCCCCCTTAACGAGAAGGGTATTCTACAACAACATCAACAACAACAACAATAGTAGGAGAGAGATAGAGGATATTATCAACATCATCAGGGTAATACATCTATAAATCATTGGAATATTTTCAACATCATATAGTCTTCGTCTTCAATATTCGATGACAACAACTTCTTTAATCAACATCATCATCTTTTGACCTTTTGATCAGCAACATCTTCAACACTTTGACCTTTCGATCAGCAACATATTTCAGCAACATCTTCAGCACTTTGACCTTTCGATCAGAAACATCTTCAGCACTTAGACCTTTCAATCAGCAGCAACATCTTCAGTACTTTGACCTTTCGATCAGCAACATCTTTAGCACTTTGACCTTTCGATCAACAACATCTTCAACAGCATCTTCAACACTTAGACCTTTCGATCAACAGCAACATATTCAGCACTTTGACCTTTCGATCAGCAACATCATCTTCAGCACTTTGACCTTTCGATTAGCAAAATCAACTTCAGCACTTTGACCTTTCGATTAGCAACATCTTCTTCAGTACTTTGGCCTTTCGATCAGCAACAACATCATCCTCATACTCTGATCTTTTGATCAGAAACATCATCAAAACATCATTATTATCAACACATCAACATCATCAAAACATCAACATCATCATCATCAAAACATCAACATGATCCTTCCTTTCAGAATGACGGGATCAACATGTCTGTGGTACTCAAACGATCCTTCCTATCGGAATTACGGGATTTAGGTCTTTACGGAGTTACTAACAATCCTTCCTTTCGGAATTATAGGATCAACACATATATGGAGCTCAAACGATCCTTCCTTTTGGAATTACGGGATCAAGTCTTTATGGAGCTACTAATGATCATTCCTTTCGGAATTATGGGATTTAGGTATTTACGGAGTTACTAACGATCCTTCCTTTCAGAATTACAGGATCAACACATTTGTGGAACTCAGACAATCCTTCCTATTGGAATTACAGGATCAACACATCTATGGAACTCAGACAATCCTTCCTGTTGGAACTACGGGATCAAGTATTTACGTAGCTACCAATGATCCTTCCTTTCAGAATTACGGGATTTAGGTCTTTACAAAGTTACTAATTATCCTTCCTTTCAGAAATACGGGATTTAGGTCTTTACGGAGTTACTAACGATCCTTCCTTTTGGAATTACGGGATAAACACATTTGTGGAACTCAGACAATCCTTTCTATTTGAATTATGGGATCAACACATCTGTGGAACTCAGACAATCCTTCCTATTGGAATTATGGGATCAATTCAATGATCATTCCCTTTGGAATTACAGGATTTAGGTCTTTATGGAGTTACTAACAATCCTTCCTTTCGGAATTATGGGATCAACACATATGTGGAAATCAGACAATCCTTCCTCTAGGAATTACGGGATCAACACACGTTCTTGAGTACCGAAGTCATCGGATCCGTTCTGAACCAAAGTTCAAGGATGATACAATCCTACCACCTTCTCAATGACCGAAGTTCACCGGATCCATTCTGAACCGAAGTCCAAGGATAATACAATCCTGCCACCTTCTTGATGACCGAAGTTCACCAGATCCATTCTGAACCAAAGTCCAAGGATGATACAATCCTGCCACCTTCTCGATGACCAAAGTTCACCAGATCCGTTCTGAACTGAAGTCCAAGGATGATACAATCCTGCCACCTTCTCGATGACCAAAGTTCACTGGATCTATTCTGAACTGAAGTCCAAGGATGATACAATCCTGCCACATTCTCGATGACCGAAGTTACACTGGATCTATTATGGACATATGTCCCGGGATGATACAATCCCTCTTCATTCTTGAGGACCAAGGTCACCGGATCACTTTAGGGAAAGTGCCCAGGGATGATGCAATCCCATTGCAACATGACTACTCCCCCTTTAGGGGAAGGTCTTTCCTAATCACACCAAGCTTGTCTCAGAGGTGTTCAAACTTTACCCGAGACAGAGGCTTTGTCAGTGCATCATCATATAAACCATCTTCAGCTACATCTTCAGTATGTGAATACTGAACTATCACCATATGTATCTCTAGTATGTGAATACTGAGAGCATCATCATCTATATATTCAGTATAGAAATACTGAAAGCATCATCACCTCTATATTCAATATAGAAATATGAAATCACCATCATCTGCATCTACTGTATGTAAATACTGAAACATCATCTATATCTTCAGTATGGGAATACTGAAATCATCATCATCTATATCTTCAGCATGGGAATGCTGAAAAATCATCATCTCTATATTCAGTATAGAAATACTGAATCACCATCATTTGTATCTACAATATGTAAATACTGAAACATCATCATCTGCATCTTTATCTCGTATGTAGAAATACCAGATTTCTATGTGTTACGACAAAACCTAGGGTTCTCTATTATCACAACTCTAGTTATCACATAGAGTCAATGTAGCATCCATCTTCAGGTCAAGGATACCTGATATCAGCTTCCAAAGTCATATGGCTTCACAACTTAGCAGAGCAATCTGCTATGTATTCTGCTTTAGCCATGCTAAGCGAAACGCTGGACTATTTCCTGCTAAATCATGAACTCATAGCAAACCCCCCAAAAAAACATCTACCTGATGTGTTTTTCCTGTCTGAGATACTTTTAGCCCAATCTGCATCTGTGTAGACCAAATTCTATAGTCCCTTTCAGATATCTCGTCACATGTTTTGCAGCTACTAGGAGAACCCGTCTTGGTTGAACAAGATATTGACTTAAGGTGTTCACAACAAAATAAATGTCTAGTCTTGTATTTGCTAAGTACATCAATGACCCAATGATCTATCTGTAATGAGTCACATCCACTAAATCTGATGAGTCATCAGCTAACATCTTCAGGTTGGAGTCCATGGGTGTGGCCATGGCTTTGCATTCCAACATATTGAATCTCTTCAATATCTCTACTGCATACTTTTTCTGCTTGAGAAAGATTCCTTCTGAACTTTGCCATACTTCCAAACCAAGGTCTTTCATCTCAAATTATTCTACTAGTTTCTTCTTTCTTTCCATGACTTGTTTCTCATTCTCTATCAAGAATAAGTCATCCACATTGTTGGGCTTAGGGCAGACCTAGGTTTTATACCATTAACTTCGCACCAACAAAAAGACCCATAGTGTTGGCCCTTTCGGCAACAACCTGCGAACAGGTTGCAGTATCACCCAAAACAGCTATGGGGTGCCGCAGAACCAGGTTTCTGCAAGCAGAAGAGGGATATTACTGTACCTTTAGCCTTAACAAATTATAATCATACAATACAGAGCTTCGACTTGTACTTAAATAGCTTCACAGTTAGATGAACAAACATTTTCTTGCTTAACCCTTAACTAGGAATTCACAGCAGAGTTATTATTTAGCAGTTATCTTACTTTATCAATTGTCTACTTATCAATGCATAAAATAAAACCATAACAGAAACAACACAAAAGAACCACAACACAAGATATAACGTGGTTCACCCCCAGTGTAGGGGCTACGTCCACAAAACTACGCTTTTATTCCACTTCTTACAAAACAACAGTTCTGATCTGCGCACTTAGCAACAGATCCACCCTTCAAGTCTAACTACGCACTTAGCTGTAGTTCCTTTCTTACAATCTCTAAGCTGTTCACTCAACTGCAGTTCCTTTCCTTACAAAAACCCTCTGTGCACATAGCTGGGACTTGACCTTAAAATCCAAAAATAGATCTAACTTCTTTGCATCATATGATCCTCATTTCATTAGATACCATTGGCATATTTACATGAGTGCCTATTTATACAAGTGCACTATTACAAAATCATGGGCTTACACCCGAAATTTATGGATAATTACAAAAAAGAGGGCTTTGACTCAACCCCGACACCCCTAAGACTATTTTGAGTCACAAATCCACTTACAAGCTTCCAAAAAAACCTCGGAGTTACCAAAATTAGTGACCGTTAAGGAGCACGCCCCAACAGGCCCCTAAGACTCACTAGTGTCCCGTCCCGGGACACTCTGCTGCTTGTCTGGTGGGAGAATCTTGTTGGCGAAGAGAGTGAACTGTTTGTTAAGGCCACGTATGATATCGTCGGCTGCTTGCTCCTTCTCCACCAATTCCTGTAATGCTACTGTTGATGCTTCGCTGGCCTTTTCCTATGCAAATGCATCATATTCCTTCAAAATTTTGAGCTGGCTATCTGCAGCAGTGCTCAACTCCAAGGCCTCGTCGACAAGGGGCTGCATAGAATTTTCCAATAGCGTTTCTTTCATTCTGTACGACTCAATTTCCTGCTAGAGTTCATTGCTTTTATTCACCTTGAGCATATTCTACATAGGAGGCAGAGTCTTAATTTCCACTTTTACTGCATCCAGCTCTTCCTGTCACTGCTTGATGGTTCCTTGCAGCTTTTCTACTTCTGAATTTTCCTGCAGTTTTATCCAGCAATCGATGCTTTCTTCTAGCAATTTTGTTGTGCTGCTCACAATATTGTTGATCTTCGTTGATGAGGCCTGAATATCTTCGCGACACTGCTCCCTGACCTCTGGTGGACTCTCCGTAGTGATGCGAAGTTGAAGCTCCGCGATCAGAGCGTCATGTTTTGCTTTTAGCTTTTCAATCTCATTGTGAGACTGTTGTACATAGTCTTTTAGCTTAGCAATTATTTGCTCCGGTTCTTCCTCAGCCTGTATGTTGAAGTCAGGAAGATTCCGACATGTGTCATCCAACACTCGCACCAGTGTAGCCTGCTTACGTTCTGCATCCCTCTTCGTCTGCTCTGCTTCTTCAAACTGCACTGCAAGGCTCACATTCTGCTTCATGGTATTTTCCAACTGCATTTGTGAGTAGTGGTCTCGTGCTTGGATCGCATTCATGATTGCTAATTGACATAGATGCAGCTCCGTCATAGACAACTTGGTGTAATCTATCCCGACTGTCATGCTCATCTCTGAGCGAGATACTGCGTCAGTTATTATGAGGGATGTACTTAACACTTGTCCTCTATTATCTCTGGCTGGCCATTGCCTTGTGTCTGGCTGCGCACTTACTGGGACACTGCTTGTTGTAGCGCCAGTCACGGATTTTTCTACTAACTCCTTTAGTTCTAAAATTCGTTGCGTTACGCCGGTGAGGGCATCAAGTTGCATAGCTACAAATTGTGACCACTTGCTAGTTAGTGATTCTATAGACTTTGTCAGAGCCTGGTCAAGCTCTTCCATCGTCACGACGGGCTCTTCGATGATATTTGTACCTTTTGATGCCTTCGCTTTATTTCTGGACTGAGGTTTGGTCACTTCCTCTACCTTTGGTGACATGCGCTTATCTGGTCGATTGGGGTCTGAGACGGTTTTGACCGAATCTTCTTCTTCATCTTCATCTCTGTCATATCCACCCTGGTCACCTTCACTCTACTGCGATTCACTCTGTTCTTCGCTTTCTTCGAGTGTTTCATTCTGCTGCATGTGACTAGGGCCTGTGTCCACATTGGTGACTGGAGGGACTGGAATGTTAGGTTTTGTCCTTGTGTCCTTCAACCATTTAGCCAACCACTATTTTACTATTGCAAGGATGTCTTCCTTGTTCACCACATATGGCAACTTCGACCATTTGTGTTGGTTATCTACACAGGCTTGAATAAAGACATGATGCATGTCAGCCCTGAAGTTGGCTATTCCCGCATACTGAGAAAAGATCTCATTACTGAGCCACGACATCTTCAGAATCTCATATGAGATACTCATCAAGTAAAAGGTGAACACATAGTTTGTCATTTGCTGGAAGCTTTTATCCTGTGACACCCACAGAGATGCGTACCTTGCTGCGCCAGGCATATGTTGAGGTACATCTACAAATTGTGCCTCAATAGGTTCTTTCCATCATGCTAGTACAATAAGCACTAACAACCATGAATAGTGAAAGGGTCTACCTTTCTCCTACACATCTCGGACATCTTCAAGAAATTCCTTGGCAATGTACTTTGCCCATTTGTAACTGTAGCCTTCGGCACAGTTCGCAGCAATACTGACAATCAGTGTAGATACTTCATTCAGTCTACACTTCCGCATTAGCTTGCATGCTAGCAGTTCTACGGCGAAGCAAATGTTTTGATGCTGAATAGTCGAGGTTTGATACCCTCACTTTCCTTTTTTTAACCCGAAGCATTCCTTCATATGCTGCGCCAGCTTCATGTCTTCGTGCTTCCCAATGAATTCTATCCTAGGATTAGGCCCTTCCTTCGGCAAGCCTGTGATCCTATTAACCAGCTATCCATTAATAGGGATTCTCTCATCGCCAATCCATAGGTTCCCATCATGCACCAACGCCAATAATTGCTTGACTACCATGGTAACCGGTATGCTGCAACCGAAGTGGGGAACGTTCAACATTTTTAGCAAGCCTGCTCTCTCTAAGCCAGCAACCCACTGTTTCGCTTCTAACAATGTCGCTCCAGTCTCCGGATAGTGGACAGAGTGCAATTATGTCCCAGGTGTGAACTGTGGAAATTTCCCATGATCATTTGTATCGTGGTCGGCGTACTGAAGCTGATCTACTTTCCCTATCATTGTCCCAACCAACTGCACACCCGGTGGCAGCGAAGGGGTGTGCAATGTGAACTTCTTTGTCCATCAAGGTAGTTGAACTCCTGGTTGAACAGGAGGAAGATAAGGGGGTCGATGTGATGCAACATTATCTACCTCACCGAAATCTTCAAAACCTTCAGGTGGGATCTCTACTGAGATAGAAGGGTTCATCTCGGGATCCTCCGGAGTTTTCCCTGATTGCTTGTGTCGGTCTTCGTTCCTCTTAGAGAAAACTTCTGGTTTAAACTTCTTCCTGGTAGATCGTGTCTGCATTGGCTGAGTCGGTGCTGGGGGAGTTTCTTCACGGGGTGTAGAGGTAGGTGGATTTCTCATAAGGTTCTGCAGAACCGTCTATTCAAATTTTGTCAATAGTTCCTGAAGTTCGCAATCAACTGACATGGACTCAATTGTAAGACTCAAGGAAATGCGTAATGTGGTTTCCGCAGGCCTGGGTGTCTTCTTATAGAATCCATTGGCCAAATCTGCCATAACTGTGCATTGAAGACACCAAATCTAATAGAGATCTTATCCAAATGGCGCTAGATTTCTTAGGATCTCATTATTACAGGCAGTTAATGCAGTTAACGTACCGACGCTGCCAATTCTGATTTTTTCCAACGGTCAGATTTTGAGCTCCGACACACCTGTCCTTCTTCGGCACCACCAGTAACTATGGTTGTTCCATAATAAGGATATTCGACACTTCCTGAGACCGTCTTCAACAGGGCTTCGAGCTTCGACCTGCGATAGAATGTCTTCCACAGCCTCAATGATTCCTACTGCAAGCATCTTATCTAGCTCCACCCTAACTTTTTCTTTATACTTAGGGTTTAGCCTATAAGGGAGCTACTTCACAGGCTTCATATAAGGTTTCAAAGGGGATTTTATCACTCCTATATCACCAAGGATACCCTTCATTTCTTAGAACTTCGTCAGAAATAGGTCCTGATACTCATGGAGAAGTTGGGTCACTTTGCTTACCATTTCTTCATCCCAATAATCTCCAATAGTAGCATACTTAGGAATTTCTTCTGACCCAATGTTTACTTTCCTTGTCTTCAAGGGCCGAGTCACTTCTGGTGCTTCAACTGTTGGTCCATGTACTTTGCAGTGTCCTTCTGACTCAAGAATGTTAATATTGCGTGGGTCTTCATTCTCGTCAATTGCGAGGTTATAACATTCTACTGCATTAGCTTCTTGTTCCTTCCAATCAGGTTGGTGCTCTGCTATTTCTTTATTATCAAACATCTTAGTATGGATCAACCTAATAGCTGCGTCCAAAGCAGGACAAACCTCATTATTAGAAAATTTCAGCACAAAACTATCAACAAGACTATCCCAACTTACAGTACCATGGCGAAGCTCCACCTCCGTATACCAGTTCTTTGCTACAGGTTCTACAGTGTGCACAAACCGATGTACCCATTATTCACGAGGTACATGCTTCCATGCTTCATAACACTACTCCAAATGATCCTGAGGGCTAGTATGACCATTGAACCTGCTTCGCACCTCCTAATGTTGATCCACGAATCTCAGGTGAAGGGACTTTTGACAAGATTCCCAACTATGGATGTACTTTTTATGACCATTCCACCATCTAGTAGCTGTGGCTCTAAATACTGAATCTAGAGTCTCCATTTTCTGTGAATCTGGTACCTGTTCTGAAAATTGCAAAATGAACTCTTCGGGATCTATCAAGCCATCAAAAATAGGTAAGACTCTTGTCTGTAAGCCAAGCCATCTAAGAGACTTAGTAATTCTTTCACATCGATGTCCATGTAGTTCATAAAGTCTATTCTGCCAATTCTCTAAACCGTCATCTGAATCAATCATGTAAGAACTATCACACTGCCAGTCCATTATACCTTCTAGATTAGGGTTAACATAGTATTCTTCTTTAGTTGTGATGTTGTAGATATGATTGAAAATATCCCGATCTTCATCTCTGACTGGATCTGTGTACCTTTCTCCTTAATAAGGGTCCAAGGGTGCTATGACTCTCAAGCCTTTTCCTTCAAAAGTCATCTGTCTGTTCTTAAGATTGATTACTACAAAATTCTCTATTGCCCATTCAATTCCTAGCAAGGCTAGATAGGGGTTGCTATCATCAATTATTTCAATGGCTTCAAAATCTTCTAGGGTACTGACTCCATCAATGTCTACTGGGATGCTAGAGAATCTTCCTAGGGGCACCATATTCTATTGATTAGCTAATCTCAACTGTATAGGGGACCATTCAAGGGTAGGTTTTCCCATTTTTTTCCATGTTTGCTTAGTTAAGACATTTACTTCTGATCCCAGGTCTAAAATGATATCAGTCATGTCATACTCTCCTATCTGAGCATGCAATCTCATTTCTCTTCCAGTCCTTCTAACTCTATTAAATTTTTTTCCTTTATCAGAGCTTCCCTGAGGTTCGCAAGAAGCAATAACTTTTTGTAACTCATTTAAAGCATTTTGATTTCATAAGATCTTCATACAAATCTGTATAAATGTCGACAGTGTACTTACTTTATCTGTTGAAGCTTCTTGAGACTGCGACTGCTGTTGATGATGCTGTGCATGGATCAACAAAGTCTTGTTTGGCTTCCCTAAATGTTTCTTTTTCTCTTCCCACATCGAAGGTTGGAACTTTCTCTAGGGTCTTGCGGACCCAATCCTCGTCAGGCTGTTTCTCATTATTCTGCACTTGCATCGTAGCTCCACTCCTTGTAACAATGTTAATGGCTGGGACATGTATTTTCTCTACAGAAATCATCTGAATATTCTGCGTAGGTGTGCTATTTCTTTCTTGTATCTTGGCTATCAGCTGTGGGCATTTCTCAATGACATGAGCTACTGCTCTGCAATATCAACATGTCGTAGTTGGGTTCCGAGAGTCTCTAGCTAGATGTCCTGCCTGATTACAGTTATAGCACACAACCTGGACTCTACTTCTTCCAAGCATACCACCACGACCACGACCTCCAAAAGCACCTTGACCTGATGTACTACCATGGTAACCATATCTATCATTTCCTTGTGCATCATTTTGTACCCTATAAGCATCATATGTTCGCTCTCTCATAAGATCAAAGCTATGAAATTCCTCTTCGTTGTGCCCAACTGACTTACAGAACTTGTAATAGGGATTCTTAGGTACTTGCACATATCTTTGTAGTAGATAGAAGTCTTCAGGTCGATGCTGGCCTGTTGTTCTACAAATCTCACAATATAGAACATTAGAGTTAAATGGGTTTGGCGCACCAGTATTCAGGTAATTTCTTAGTGCAGGACATTGTTCCTTGTCATGAACTTCTCTCCTACATCATGTACACCACACCTCTTCATGAATAGATTTCCCTTTTTTCATGTCACACAGCTCCAAATCCATTTCTGCTAACTGCGCTTGTATTTGGGCTATGCCAGAATTATCTTCGACAGGAGTTGTCTCCAGTTTCATGGCAATCTCCAAAGCCTCTTGCTGATCTGTAACCTTCTATTGCATAAGTGGCATTTTGATATGAGGTAATAAGGCTGCAATGAACCATTCTTTATGCTACACTGGTCCAATAGTGAAACTAACTTGATCTAGCAGAACTTTGAACCTCTGATCAAAGTCCCAAAATGATTCACCTCACCTCTGCTGAATCTCTTTTAATTCAGTTATACAATGTGACTCTGATTTAGGCTTCTTGAAATATTTGATCATCGTTGTTTTAATATCAGCCAAGACATGGTTCTGAGTACTGGAAAATTTCATAAACCAGGACAAAGCTCGGTCTCTAAAAGAAGTGACCAACTGCGCCCTTCTTATATCTTGATCCAAAATGTTCTTAGCAGTCCACATAGCTTCGCATAAAAACCAAAACTGTTCTGGATCCTCTGATCCAGTTCCTATGAAGACTGTGAGCTTGATATCATCAGTCATATGGGCCATAGTGGACTGAGGGGGGGAAGAACTTACTGGGTAGACTAACCTACGACAGGAATACTTGGGCTAGGGTTACTTCTAGACTATGATGGGTTCTTAGGGGTAACAGATCTTCGCTGCGGAGTTATAGGAGGGTTTCTAACAAAAGGGGTTTCTTCAAATTCAGGGTCTTCTGGCGTATACTTGATATTCTGGTCTAGGGTATAGGATTCTAGGTTTCTCTTGTAACTTTTACCGCTTCGTAGCAAACCACTTTGCTCGTCCAAGTTACTTTCACTTCCAAACATAGGTTAGTAAAACTAAATCTAGCAATCCAATTCTATAAGCAATATGCCCTTCTCAGCTAAGAGAATTTTAATTTGCAGACTAAATGAATTTAGATACTTACCCCTTGGTCCTTTGAAGAACTATCTTTCAGCTTCACTAAAAGAGGTACTTATGTCGATGGCAAATTCTGTCACAAATGCTTCAAGGGTTTGCGTTGTCCAGAAATCAACAGCTTGTAATATCACGTTATTCACTCTTTTCAATATGTTAATTCTTGTGGGGGTCCAGTTAGGAAACTGATCTTCCTTAAAGTTTGTCTTTCTTTATGTTAACCTGGATAACCACTGGTGCAATTCTATGTGGATACTACCAAAGAAAATTTCATGAATATCAGTAAAAATGTACCTTTGCAAGAAGTCATCTGATCTATGAAGAGGATCCTTATTTTCTTGTTCAGCAAATTTCTGATAGGTAGCTTCAACCCAATCACCAATTTCTTTTACCGAGGGCCTCCAAAACATAGCCCTTCAAGTACGACGTAGATCCCTCTCAAAGCAGATACTGAGTTCAACCGACAATGGAACCAATTTGTTGGGCTTAGGGCAAACTCAGGTTTTATACCATTAACTTTGCACCAACAAAAAGACCCATAGTGTTGGCCCTTTCGGCAACAACCTGCGAACAGGTTGCAGTCTCACCTGAAACAGCTATGGGGTACAACAAAACCAGGTTTTTGCAAGCAGAAGAGGGATATTACTGTACCTTTATCCTTAACAAATTATAATCATACAATACAGAGCTTTGACTTGTACTTAAATATCTTCGCAGTTAGATGAACAAACAGTTTCTTGCTTAATCCTTAACTAGGAATTCACAGCAAAGTTATTATTGAGCAATTATCTTATATTATCAATTATCTACTTATCAATGCATAAAATAAAACCATAAAAGAAACAAAACAAAAGAACCACAACACAAGATATAACATGGTTCACCCCCAGTGTAGGGGCTACGTCCACAAAAATGCGCTTTTATTCCACTTCTTACAAAACAACAGTTCTAATCTGTGCACTCAGCAGTAGATCCGCCCTTCAAGTCTAACTATGCACTTAGCTGCAGTTCCTTTCTTACAATCTCTAAGCTGTGCACTCAGCTGCAGTTCCTTTCCTTACAAAAACCCTCTGCGCACACAGCTGCAGAGGTCGTCCATGCACACAGCTGGGACTTGACCTTAAAACCCAAAAATAGATCTAACTTCTTCGCATCATATGATCCTCATTTCATTAGATACCCTTGACATCTTTACATGAGTGCATATTTATACAAGTGCACTATTACAAAATCATGGGCTTACACCCGAAATTTATGGATAATTACAAAAAAGAGGGCTTTGACTCAACCCCGACATCCCTAAGACTATTTTGAGTCGCAACTCCGCTTACAAGCTTCTACAAAAACCATGGAGTTACCAAAATTAGTGACCGTTAAGGTGCGCACCCCAACACACATATAATAACAGGATGACAGGTTCATCTTCTACAACCTTGATATAAAGGTTAGGATCAGATTTACTCTTGGTAAAGCCCATAATTGACAGGAAACTGTCTATCCTTCCATACCAAACTATGGGAGCTTGCCATAGAGGGCCTTCATATATGAGTCCATCTGTCTTCAACTTCAAATCTTTGTGACTATTCGATGTAAAAATCTTCCCCAATCATACCATTAAGGAAGGCTTGTCTTTACTTCATCATGGAAGCAAGTACCATCATAGTTCTGAAGGAAGTGTACCTTGCTTCCTGGAGTAAGTGTCTCTTCATAATTAATTCCCTCTTTCTTATAGAAACCTCTAGCCACAAGTCTTTGCTTACTTCTATCAGCAACATATTTTATCTTGCAAATCCATTTGTAAGATACCACATTCTTGCTTTCTGGTTTGAGTACTATATCCCAAACATCATTCTAGTATTATTTCATCATAACATCTTCCATAAGTTCGTCTTGTCAAATCATCAACATATCCTAGTCTTCTACATTCAAATTTGAAGGTTGGAACCCACTTTAATCTTGGTAATTTATTGATCCATCACGAAGCTATCCATCATGTTCTACCATGTAGAACTCAGATATCTTCTGTAGTCACTCCCCTTGAAGTGGAGTATCATCTTCCCTCTTCATTTTGTAAAGGTGGTTCTATGCTTGATATATACTGGTCAATAGAGTATGTAATGTCATAGTCTATTCTTTCTGAGGCAAATCATGAACCTTGCTTTGTACACTTGTTCTTGTAAATCCATATGGAGGATACTATCATATCGTATACATGATTCCCCATGACAAACTATTATTCTTTGATCATAGCTTCTTTCATAGCATTCTTTTCTTCATCTTCAGTTATCTCTCGTACCCATGGTGGTCTTCATCCTTCGAGGTGGATCTACCGCTCTCTGAAGCTCTTTCTTCTGTCATGGTGTCTCTAACCCTGGGAGCTTCAGATTTTATTGCAGTGAATCTTGAATTGTCATCACTTGTTCTTCGGAACAAGTCTCATCCTTCTTGTAGGAGCTTGTACATGACCTTTCCTACAATTCAAATGCACCAGCTGCATGGTTAGAACTATTTTATAAAACATAACGACAAGTTCTTATGCATCATGCAACTATTTAGCCAATACAACATTCATCCATATCTCACAGAAACTTTCTAGATGCCTTCCATCTCTATCATGACATTATTGAGATTGTGCACTAATCCAATATGTCAACAAGGAGGCTAGATAAGTAGCAATGGAGAGTTGTATAGCACCATGAGCTACTTACCCATCACATGCATATTAGTAGTATATAGTCATTAATGCAAATAATCTATCATGCATAACACATCAACTGAATATAATCAAATGTATAAAAAAACAATATCATGAAATGACAATTGAATACTTATCTTTTATTTTTTTCATGGGTAGACTCCATCTTGATCATTCTGCTTTATCATCTTCTTCATTCATGAAATCATCATTTCTTATCCAAATGATAAGATGAATAAGAGGTTCTTCAATAATTGAGTTCTTCATATTCCTCATCGCATGAGGGATCTTCTTTGAATGGTGAGAGCTTGATATTCAATTGCTCCCATCTTCTTCTTCTCTTCTTATGAGTGGAGTTGAAGGTAATCACTTCCTTCTAGCATACATTCTTCACATGAATGAATCCTATGATCCTGGGAGGCCATTCAAGGTGGCTATCACCACTTCTACATTCTTCACTTCTTCTTTTACCTCTTCAATTTGTTTCTTAAGGTCATATTTCGACATATGTTCTTTCCTTCAAATAGCTTGGTCAAGGAATCAAACATCTCTTTTGGTGTATTTAGGGAATACACTTGTGGTACAAGTTGATCCATGACTGAATCAACAATGATCTTCTTGGCCTTGACCAAGTTCTTCTGGTGTAAGGCTTTGAGCCTCATCTCTCTCTGGAACCTCTCTACTCATGTATGTGTCTAATTCATTTTCTTTAGAGAGATCAAATAATTCCATGCTTGGAATTTTTCAAATTCATCAAGCTTATCATCAAGCTGATGTGATATATCACTTTGAAATGAGAACCTCAAATGCAAATAGTAAAAGATTAGATCTTACCGATTTGAGGTGTCTGTCTTGCTTTTGGAGCTGGCTGATCTAGGGTTTGTTAGAGAAAACCTAATTTTCAAAAATTGGAATCTTTCAGATCTGATTGGATAGAAATGTAGATCTCTTCAAATGGAGCTTTCTAATGTACTCCTTTTCTTAAAATAGTAGAGGGAAGCTCTCGGAACAGGAAGCCCTAGTTTTCTAATTTCTTCTGCAGAAAATGCCTGTCACTGTTTTTGTGATATATCCGAAATTGATGCTCCTCCATGTGTGAAATTTTTCTCTGAGGTAACCTCACATGTCCCTGATCCAACACCATATGTTTCATCAGAATTTGTTTCACCAATTGGGATTTATGATCCTTTTCCCAAGGTGACCTGTTACAGGACTTTCCACGTGTCACTGTTTCATCTTCTGGTTCTGAACTTTGTACCACAGAAATTAAGTTTCATGATATTTCTGGAACATCTTCATCAATTCTATTTTGACCTCTTTATCCCAAGCTACAACAATTATCCCCAGGTGTCCTGTTTAGGGATGAATTCCGGAAGAGGCTGGAACCCTAACTTGGAGGGATCATATTGCCCAGAATATAGCGAATCTAAGGATGAATTTTGGACACAGCGTTCATCAAGATTTTATATTCGGTCTCTGCAGTTTTCAGCTCTTGAACCATCTCCAATATTAGGGTATAGAAAATGTACCAAAACATAGCAGTTTTACTATTTATGGTTTTTCTAGCTCGGGGTCAAACTAGGGTTTGAATTTCCTAGAGTTTCACCCAACCAAATTTCTTGATCCAGGTCTCTAAAATTAGATTTTGATGAGGAGAAAAATCCTACACCAGGCTCACTCAAAAATTCCTCTTCTATAGAAAGCCCTAATTTTCTGCACCAAAACTGAAAATGCTCGAAATCGAATTCCGCTTCGACAGAAAGATGCGCCCTTCAATGGAGAGTCAGTCTAGCCTTATTTTGCTGATCGATTATGGATAGAGACCCAAAAATTAAGAATCCCTAACTTTTGTAGCTACACAATGTCTTCTTTTAGGGTGGCTGTGATACCATGTTAAATTTTCATATGCTAAGCTAGATCATTAGTATTTCATTTCGATCTCAAAACAAAAGCATATAAACAGAATCATTGAAAAATAGACAAGCACAACCATACAAAACAAAACACAAATATTTATCCTGGGAAAACCCTAAAGGGAAAAACCCAACAAAATCTTCCTCAATATAGACGCCCCAAAAGGTAAAAGATAAAACCAACAAGGAGATCAAATCCTGATCCTCCTCCTTCTCCAGATACTTCTCTCTCTTCTCCACTAATGCGCTACACAAGTGAGAGTGTGTGCTGAAATGAGGAGAGATACACCTCTATTTATATTCATCTGTTCACTTCAATTAACTCATCCGACATGTAGGCTCGAGTAATTCATGTAGGCTTGAGTTACACATGTAGGCTCAAGTAACCACACTGGGGTGCTAATGACCCACCTTTACAATTAGAGGGGACAACCTCATGACTCCTATTAGTTATTCCGATTAGAAGCATCGGGGTACAATATAATACAAGTGGTTCTCCTGGTAGGACCATCGGGGACCATAAAATATACATATAGAATATTCTTTGAAGTTACAATATTTCAACAATACTCTTACCATATCATGCTACAATGCCCAATATGTTTGACAGGATTTCTCAATCCTGTATACTTGCGATTAGTATAACCAATCTCTTCTTGAAATATAATCTCCAGCAATATTCTGCATTATGGCCATTTGAAGATAGATTGTTTATGTGCACCCCACCATCTTACGGGTGTAACTTTCAACACAAAGTCTAAGGAGAATAATAGTTGCGGTTCTGTGAATTCTTCTTCTAATTATATTAATAATGATGCAATATTAGGAATACCCTCATATGTAGGAATCTCACTTTCTTAAGGTCCTACCCATCGCATAGATCTTGTAATTCTTGTGCATCTTTGCATGGAAATTTCATGCAGTCGATTCTACCAATTTTCTAATGCTTCACCTGAATCAGATGTAAAAGAGCTAACACTCTGTCAACTCATATTTCCATCAGTTGTTGGTTTTATATAGTCATATTTTCAATACAAGATATTATATAGTTGATCAAGGTAATTACCTTGTCCTTCATAGTTCACTTGCTTGACATATCTATGCCCTTCGAGCGAATCAATCGACGCAACCACCCTCATTTATGAATCTTCAAATGACAATATTATTTTCTTAAAAGTAATTATGGTATGATTATCTATTAACTAATCAATCCCCAAAGTGTAGGATATGTGTTTGTACCATCAACAATGTTGATCACATCAAAGTCTATGTTTGTCCTCAATCCTTATATTTCGAAAGTTACTTGTGTTAGTTGACCAATGGGTAGAACCTTCGACTAATTCGCTAATATTAATTGAATGGGAGACCAATCCAGTCGCATCTTGTTCATGCTTTCCCATGTCTTCCTTGTCAAGATATTGACAACAGATCCCATATCTAGAATGTTATTTTCCATGTCATATTATCCTATTTGCGTGGTCATTCATAACTCGTGACTAGTTTTCAATCCTTTTCCAACATGGTTAACTATTTTTTTAGGTCGTACTTCCTCTAAGGTTTCTTCCATGAGTGCTTCCAAATTCTGCGAAAACATATTTTTCATGGATTAGTGCTAAATGACTTTTGAAAACTTCTTTGAGCTTACTCACCTTTTTCATTGGTTGCTTCTTGAGTAATTGCTCAAATGTTTCAAGAATCTCTTTTACGTGTACACATGTCAAATTTTGATTGGTATCAACAAATTTTTGTCTCACATCTAATAACACTTACTCTTCCTTCTAGATTTCTAGTGGTGCTTTCTTTTGTGTCACTGGATGCACCTATGGTTGTCCATGTTGTGTTTTTTGTCTTCTCTCATCGCAACACCTCCTCTTGAAACAAAAACACTATTTGGTTCTCGTTGCTCAGAAAAAATCATCCGGATGTTTTGGTTGGGGTTCAAGTTCAAAGTTTGTGCGGTGTTGGGATTTCCCATGATTGAAGCTTGCTATTTCACAATCAATTGTAGACATTATTCGAACGTATGGTCAAATGATTTATAGTATGTACATGTATTCGCAAGGCTTGCAAAATTTTGAGAAAAGTGTCATTGTTTTCCACATTTATAACATATGATTTGGTCTCTACCTCGACCAAATCCTCCTCCTCCTTGTTGCTGTCATCGGCCTCAAAAATTTCCAGCCCCCTTGGTTGAGGGTAGTGTTGTTATAGAAGATAATGATTTTGTTGATATTGCTGTTGAGGATATTGTGGTTGTTGAAATTTTATTAGCACATATTGATCAGGATGATACTCAGGATGTGCTTGTTCAGTTTGCTTCTTCTCATCATTTATCATCAAGTAGGTATCCATCGTTTTCTCGTACAACAGCTGAAGTGCTCTACAATCTTTCTCATCATGTCCTACTGATTTAAAATAATTACAGTACAGACAAGTTGGTGTAATAACAATTGTATGTGAATGCAAACATTATTCCGACTGATGGCCTGTAGTCTTACATATTCTACACCAAGGCATCCCTTGGGTGTTTATTGGGTTCGACGTCCATGCTGTGAAATAATTCAGGAGAGTTGGAAAAATAACTTTGTGGTGTTCGTCTATTTAGCACCTTGTACACCATATCTCCTCTTGAACTTATTTTCCTTGCTTAAGTTCCTATAGGTGCACCTTAAGATTAGCCAGTTATGACTAGATCTACATCATTCTTGTCAATTTCTCCAATGGGAGAGGATTCAAGCTTCATGGCTATTTCCAGAGCTTTTTGCTGCAACACAATATTTTTTTGCATTAATGGAATCCATATGTGTGGTATCAGTGCAATAATAATCCATTCCTTATGGTGTACATCCGACATTTGGAATATTACTTTGGGCATTAATGTCTTGAATCTCTGGTCAAGGTCCCAGAAAGATTTTGTAGGTAGCTTATTGATTTATTTAATCTTTGTAATTCACTACAACTAAGACTTCAATTTTCTAAACTCATCTATCATTCTGATTCGAATCTGGTCAAGCATTTTTTGCGTAACTCCTACTAAAAATATAGAAAACGTGATGTACCAGTCTAGCGCATTCCCTCACAAAGTCATGACCATCCATGATTTCATTATGTTCTCATCCTGCATTTGTCGCATAGTCCATACAGCTTCACAGAGAAAGAAATGTTTCTCTAGGTCTTCCAATCCATTCCCATTAAATACTGGCAACTTAATTTCTATTCTAGACATTATGTTGGCTCTTGACACACTTGGGAAAAAAATTCAGTAATCGGACTCCCTTTTCCACTATTCACAATGTTAGTGCTATTTATATTTATATATCTACTTTGAGACAAGTTTATAGATATTACTTATAGAGATTTATGTGACGTTGTAGGTGTACCATACTCATGCTATGGTATTGGAGCTTCTACTGACTCCTCTTGTTCTTCTTCTTTAGATATGGGATGGTATTATTCTTCCTCGTTGCAAGAACCTTCATCAATGTGTGACATGAGCTTGTAGTCTTCTTCTCTAGTTGTACTACAACTCCCTCTTCATAGAAGAGTCTTTCCTCTCTTTCCCAACCAAAATATTCTTCCACTTCTTAAACAACCAACTTCTCGTTCAGTTCTGCTATCTCTAGGGAGCATCTCAACTTAGTTTGCTCTATTTTTCGTACAGTTCTCCTGTGATATGTACAACCTTCTTCGCACAATTTTCAACTGTTACATTTGCATGATTCCTTTTTCACATATGAGCATCTTTATCTAGGTTTTCAAGGATGAAAAATATCTCCCACGAGTTCCTTAGAAAATTGTTCTTTCGGCCTCACTATATGAGGTTATTGTGTCGATATAAAACTCAGTAAAATATCCATCCAAAATATTGTCTAGCCAAAAATCAATAGCCCTTGACACATGGGTACTCACACTTTCCATTCTCTTAATCAACTGAGGATTCCATTTCGTCGGTGCTCCTCCTTGGAAGTTTCTTTGATGTGTTTCCAACCTAGACAACCACTCATGAAACACAATAGGAAATTCATAAAATAAAATATCGTGAATATTCGTGTAGAGTTATCATCCCAACCACTTTGTAGGGTTCCACCGAGATCCTTTACTCTCTTCTCGCACAAACTCTAACACTTTGAAATGCACCCAATCTATGGTTTTAGGATGCGTCGGATTTCACAACATATCCCTCACAAAATTGACACACAGTACCAGCAATTGAACAATTTGTTGGACTTATTTTGGTGTCCCTTCTACCCAGGTTCAGTTCCTTCTATCTTCCACACAAAAAATCCAATATATCAGCCCGACAGAGAAAATCTCGGTCAGAAACACCTGTGAAGCAGATGCAGTCTCACATGAGATATATTTCTATGGGTAACTTCCAGAACCAAGTTTATGTAGTTGGGTGGGGTATTTTGCATCCCTTGGTATTTTACCAAGGCACTCGACTGAAGCTTGTGGATGGATTATTTATGCTTACCATGCAGAGTTAGTCTACGACACACTTCTTCCCTTGTAAATAATATAACAATAACCACAATGTAGCATAGATACATTCAACTCATAACAATTCGACTGATATAAATGAACTCATTCATAATCATTTACATAAATGTTCATTCTTAGAAAGATAAACACATTCACATTCACACATATAAGACAAACTCTAACATGGGAACCCATTCGGGAAAAACAACAAAGGTGATATCATCTTTCCTGAGAAATATATGGCACCTTTGGTCTACGCACTAAGTTGTAGACTCTATTCTATAGCTTTCTTCATTTATCTATATAGAATTATTTCTCCACTCATGCTCTCTAGTATTGTGTTACACTACTCTTCCTCTACTTAACTCTACTAATGATCTACATACAACTTAGATCAACTCAATCTCTACTATGACTTCTACTAATGATCCACACATACATTGGATCAACTCAATCTCCATAACACCCCTACACACTCAGTTTTAGGTTCTTCAACTCTTCTCTACAACTCAATAACTCAACAGACTAACAACACTACAAGTTATACTGTCACTAAATGACCAAATGCTACTGAGACTAACATCAACAGACCCTTCAGAGGATAACCCGCATACAAATTGGGTTCCTACTTTTAGAGGTTACTACATGTTTCTTTCTATTAACTTCATACAATTACCCAACAAGTTTTATTTCCTATTATATTGACACATGAGAGTAGGCACTAACAACCTGACTTACAAAGATGCTTTCATACATGTGAATCTCACCGAATCTAGTTGACTTTGTACCTATGATATTTCTGAGTTGTCACTTTCTAGTTGTTGCACCCCTATACATATTCTGACATGCTTAACTCCATCAAATACGTCCTTATCGCATCCTTTCCTTCTGTCACAATTCCTCTTCCATCGCGATCTCTCTTCTGTCGCGAACTATGTTCTTTCACGAATTGTATTGTTCTTCTTATCTTATCTCTTTCTTCTATTATCCCTATTTAGATGCATCTTCCTTCCTTACTACTTATTTTACCTTATCCTTCCTTCTTTCCTTCCTTGGTTGCTTCTATCACATATCCTTTTCCTTATTATCCTTCTTTCTCTACTTCTGTCTTAGGTCCTTTTACTTCTTGCAACCTGTCTCGTTTCGTACTTAGGTATAATTCTAGTTGAATTATATCTATATTTCCCTAGGCCCAAAACATGTTCATTGATTAACATTAATATTTCTTCGCTTAATTAATTACATTCATTAATGGTTCAACTGATGCTTTGACTAAGGCATTGATATAGGAATTCATATTTTACTGAAGCTTGATAACTTGAGTTCACTTAGACACTTGCATGGGAAATTCAGATTCTCTTTCTCTATGCCTTATCTCATTATCATTAAATAATTAATGCATGGTCCATATGTGTATTATTTATCCATCTTACCATATCATACTGATAAGAATTATTCCATGCATACTGATGAACATATATTATTACCAAGGGCCATATAGTCATATGCTAAATTAATTCACTCTAGGGGTAGCTAAGTTCTAAAGGAGACTTATAGAACTCAATGACCATCACTGACAATATATCACATAGTATAACCACCTCAACAAATGGAGGTCTACATTATTGATAAAAAACAAGACTTCGATCTTGATACAACATAAGGTCATATCCAGAATTGGAGATCCATTCTCATTGAGAACCTTCTATGAGAAGACTTGATATTACTCACAAGTCTAGTATTGCAATTAGTCACAAGACTCAACTTGATAATACTAACAATATTTACAATACAACATCACCACTTCAATCATATGAGGATACATAGGACTTGATATGACTCATAAGTCCAACTTGATATTACTCACAAGTCTGAAGAATGACTCTTGATGTTGTATAAACAAAACTCCCTCTCAGTGAGGGAGACATTCTCTACTTTACCAATAATTTCCTGCCATACCAAGCTTATCTCAGAAGTATCTCAAATTTGTTACTGACAATGGCTTGTTCATGAATTTGTAATATGCTCATTAGTAGCTATGTAGTGAAATTTTTATTTTTACATTACCATGACATTGATGAAGTAAAATTTCATATCAATGCATTCTTTCATAACACATAGGATTTTTTCTAAATCTTGACTATTAATACCTAATAATTGTAGGCCTCAATTATTTCACCCTAGTAGGTAGCATCCAAGATACACTACTCCTCAGCAGGTAGTACTATTTCTGTTATACATTTATCTTATGTATTACTAACCATAATAAACATAGCTAATCCAAAGCTATATAATAGGTATACTATGTATAAAAATACAATAAAGAACCTATTGTAATGTACCTCAAAGGTACTCAAACATATTCTTATCCACAAGCATAAAAATACATCAATTCTGCTAGGTACTTTAAGAGACGAAGAAACTACGTATTCAAAGCAGCATCATATGGATCCGATCCACAATTCAGTTTCTCTAAACTAGAAACTATGGATTTCATATCCACCATAAACAACACATTAAATGTGTAATTATCATGCACCAAGAAAATATTATATTTTCTTTCAATTTTCATTAGAGGAAATTTCAAATCAAAATGGGCCTCCTAAAAATAATTAATAAAATAATAGTTAAAATATTAAAATAATATTTATTAATTTTGGAGGAATAAAAGAAAAAAACTACTTTTTTGTTTCTATTTTCGACATATCTCCCCATGTTTTTACTCAAATTTCGATCGGAAGAGCTCATTAGATGCAGAATTAAATTCCGAATTCAACGAGTACCCACTTGGCATACTTTTGACGGGCCCCACTACCCCAAAAACAAGAAATACGTGAAAACACATGATGATGATGTCATAATCACGTTTTTTTAGGTATTTTTTATTTTTGGGGTAGAGGGGTCCGTCAAAAGTATGCTGAGTGGGTACTCGTTAGCGCATCCAACGAGCTCTGTCAATCAAAATTTGAGTAAAAGAACGGGGAGATATGTCGAAAATACAAACAAAAAAGTAGGTTTTTTTATGATACCTATCCCCAAATTTATATTTAAAAATTGTTTAAGACCTATACGGTATTTCAAATTTAAAGAAATTTCATTAGCTAATACATGATGACATGGAATTTGAATTAGAGTTAAAAGGCCCATTTTGAGTTGAAATTTCCTCTAATGCAACATTTGTTGACTTCGGGAATGTTCTACCATCTGAAGAAGTTCATAGTGAGGTTTCCATTCTCTGTGATGTTCTTCAAGGAATGATCTATTTCACAGTGATTTCATATCATAGTACCCCAAATATCCAACTATATGGCTATCTAACCCCTCCAAGAGGTTTAACTATTCTCTGATATTATAGACTATAACTCTTTTTCAGTATACAATTGTATATGATACTTTGACCATGTCCCTTATCATGTGGATTTTCTCCACGAGATATCATATCCCATGGCTTCCCGAGTCATGTACCATGACTAACTAGTTTGGGGATTTTTAACTGTTGATGCCTATGAAGATACATCAATATTCCCTCTTTGACTGGAGGACTCTTTTAATACTATACCAAGCTTGTTATGGATGGAATCTTAGTAAATTTGCTAACAGTTCTACTCATCCATGGATATGTACATAAGTTACACAACTCCTTTCTACACCATGTATCATATATAACTAACTAGGAAACTTGTAAATATTTACCGCACTATAGTATGATCTATATGGAGAAACATATTTGATGTGATATTTCTTTATTACTGAACTAGTCAGAAACCATATTCTCTTAAACTTACTTTCACTGACTGAGACAGGTCAAGATCCACATACAGATCTACCAAGTAGGAAACACAACACGTGATTTGTTGTACATGTTTATGTATTGATTGTAAAGCATATAACTAATCCCAAGACCTGTATAGATATATTTAATATCTATGTGATCCTACAAATCTGAATAGAAATCAGATTTAAATTCATGTGTGTGGTCATGGACTCATAGTCTAATGTTCTTGAATGCTTTCAAGAATTGCACTGAGCATTTTCCTCAATCAGAAGAAAATATTTATTTAAATATTGTTACAACTCTAAAATTTAAGAATCATCCAAGATTATTACATATATATTCCTTTTGAATATGAGTACCATACATGGTTTCTACATGACATGAGGTTAATTTAAACAATTCACTGGTTTTTTCAGGAGTTAATGAATCTAGCTTCTCCCTCTCAACATCTAGGATTTGGGAATCATAAATTTGATTCCTCCATTATAGATACTCATAATACTTTATAAATAACACATATATGAATAAAATTAATATAAATACATTACCTTAAGGATTTTTTACATTTCTCCGAATATAATTAGGGATTCTATTATGTCTTATTCCTAATAAACATATGAACCTCCTGATCTGCTCCTTTCAAGATCATCCATCTGAATGGATCCATGTCATTCTCTTATTATATTTCATGTAATATCCCCCCCCCCCCCCACAAAAAA
>LPNX010245244.1:859670-881187 GCA_001517045.1 Pseudotsuga menziesii
TTATGTACATAAAGTAAATAAATGTTTTGATATAACCCCATTCATATCTTATGTGATATTTTGAAACCCTATATCAATTCAAAAACTCATATTTTATGAAGGAAATATGCATCCCGATATTCATATCCAATGAAGCAAGCATGAAGGTCTCTATATTATATATTATGACCAATCATGCAGTGCTATGTTCACAACTCGTGAAGCAAGAATGCAACCCTATATCTCATGTATTATGAAGGAAATTTTCAGCTTTATATAATTCCTATATAATTGTATATAAGTCCTACATAAGTCTGATATCATTCCTATATCATATCACATAATATGGACTCATGAGATCATAAATATGTAATAAAATACAAACAATAATGTATATGATCAACACAATTCCAAAGTCCAGGAATATAGATCTCTATATGATGGTCATGAACATTTTATAAAACATTTAGATATAATTTATAACAACATATAACGATAAAATTATAAATTACTTATCTTTTATTGATTTGTGTGGTCTCCCTCTTGATCTATGCACCCTTGTGGAGAAAACTGGAGTTCATCTTTATTCACTTGAATGGAAGAGATTCTTTGTAGTGAAAGGATTTATCCCTTTCTTCATTATTCCCATGAGGACAATATTATCCTCTCTACTGTAGACAACCTTTATTTGGATGCACCCCTATTATTGAATCTCTGCCTTCTTCTATAAAATATTTGTGAGTGTATCAAAAAAATCCCTTGGGGTCTTCAACAGAATGATCATGGCCATGAGATTGTTCTTAACCGAATTAAACATGATATATTGTCCTTTTATTGATTCTTATTGAATTTTATTTTCCATTATTTGGTGGTAGGATCCTCTAATATTGAGTATACATAAAAATAAAGGCCACTCTCTTTGATAACATTCAATACTCTTTCCTTCCATGTGATGAAGTTGGAAGTACTTTTAAGGCATTCTTTCGGTTGAATGGATATCAATGTCATGGATGCAATATATTTATCCACAATTTAAGATCTACATAGTATTGTATTGTTTCACAAAACTAATAAATTGCATGCCCTATGCTATGATATCATGTTGATGTTTGAGCAAAATCAGAGATGCTTGAACTTCAAAACTTTTATCAAACAATTTAAGCACTTATGAATTTCATAAATCAGGAACACGTGAATCTTTAAATCAGCCACATATGAATATTTATATCATAAGCATATGAATCTTATAAATAAATCAGACACACAAATGTGTTCCATAAATCATCCATATAAATAAATCAACCATAAGAGACATGATATACCCTAGAAAATCCCTCCAAACACGGAGGATGAAAAACCCAACAATTATTTTGAGTATTATAAATATATTTGAATATAATGGTTTACAACACATAAGCAGATTCTTCGATAAGAGATATCACCTCAATAGTAGAAAAGATAGATCCAATGTAACCCTGCAAAAACAATTGTATGCAATTGTATTGAACTTGCCATATGCCTAGCATATTAACAACAAGCCAAAAACCTTAGCATGCAAAAGATAACACACATGAGGCTGAATAAACACATTGAGAGCACCACATAGTGCATTCAAAAGAGGAGATAACTATAAATCCCTCCATGAAAACATTAGTGCCCTTCCTTTTCTCAAATAGATTTAACTAAATGTTCATTATCTTGAACTGAAAGTGACTCTAACTTGAACTGAACGTTAACTGACTTGAACTTAATGGTAACTTACTTGAACTGAGTGTTAACTGACTTGAAATGAATGTTAACTTACTTGAACTAGATGTTAAATTTACTTGAATTGGATTTTTACTGACTTGAACTTAATGTTAACTGAATGCAAACTAAACTCAATCTTTAATTGACTACTGGTCACTTAGTTAACAGGCTAACTTAAGTGTCATCAATGCTTCACTCTTAGTTCCATCCATGCACAATTTATACTATTAAATTTTTCATGGATATATTTAGTTAACTAATGGATGTTGATTGATGAACATTAAGATCATCTTTACTTAATTGATTACATTCATTAATGGTTCAACTAATTGTTTTATTGATGCATTGATCGAGACATTCATATTTTGCTAAAGCTTCTTAACTTGAGTTCACTCAAACATTTGAATGGAAAATTTGGATTCCATTTCTCTATGCTTGATATCATTATCATTAAATAATTAATGCATGGTCCATATGTGTATTTTTTATCCATCGTATCATATCATACTCATAATAATTATTCCATACATACGGATGATCCTATATATTAACCCAGGCTATATAGTCATATCCTAAAGTAATTCACTTTAGGGGTAGTTAAGCCATAAATGAGACTTATAGCACTCAATGACCATGGGTATAATATATCACATAGTATAACCAACTCAATAAATGGAGGTCCACAGTATTGATACAACACAAGACCTCAATCTTGATACAACACAAGATCATCTCCACAAATGGAGATCAATTCTCATAGGTGAGCTTCTATGAGAATAATTAACTTGATGTTAATCACAAGTATAGTATTGATATTACTCATAAGACTTAGCTTGATGTTATTAACAATCTTTACAATACTACATCACCACCTCAATCTTATTAGGATACATAGGACTTGATATGGCTCACCGTCCAACTTTATATTATTCACAAGTTCGACGAATGACTCCTGATGTTGTACAAACAACACATGTATTGTGAGTGTTGTATTGGTGGTCCCATCTTGGGGTTTGCTTCGATGGAGTTTTGCGGAACACTAATATCACATATTCGATAGTACAAATCTGATGAAGGTTTTTGAATATGTTAGGAAGCTTAAGAAAACATGTTTGGAGCCTAAATTTTTTTTTGGATAGAATGGGAGTAGTTTATATCAAAATAGAATGTCATATAAGGAGTTTGGATGCCATTGAAAAAGGATACATAACTATTATTGAGAGGATTGACCCCATTCTACTTCGATTTGACATAAAATTTGAAATAGTGATTTTTAAAAGTTAGTGTCTAGAGACTTGATAAGGGAATTGTTTGAGATAAAGTTGTTATGGTTCAGTAAAGGACCAATCATGTAGATAAATATGGATTCTTGTGGCTAGATTCTGAAAGGCGTGAAGTTGGGGTGTGAAAGAAGGCCATAATCCACTATTCCACAACACTTTTGGGGGATTTTGGAAATCTTGGAGGTAAAAGTCACCCTAGATGTTGAAACTAGGATAATAATATGAATTTGACATTTCACCTACTCGTCATGATATATAAATTTGGTTAGAATAAGATTTCCTATAAATGCTTAGATTGGGATATTTCCAATTTTCCTAAAAAAATCCAAGTCTAAGAATAAATGCAAAAGTCAAAAGTAGTAAATTCTAGAAATTTATAGAAATTGATTGGGTATCCAGATCATAAATATAAAATCTTATGAGTGATCCTTGTTATGTTTATTATCATTTTCCAATATAATTTTTTTTCGTGTTCTCCTTATATTGTTGTCTACATGAGGATGAAGTTGGGCCTCAAAGCTAATTGTACCTACAAAAAAGTGCGAAATTAGGAAAAACTAGTAGTTTTTGAAGGCTATAACATCTATATTTAAAATCGGAATGGAGAATGAAGATAGTAATTGGAAATATTATCCATAGGGGAAATTTTGGGAACAATCAAATTTTGAATGGGGGATTCCTATGTATCTGATATTTGAACAGAAAAGAGTATGTAACCTTGATTTGACAAAAAAATGTTAGTTTGGGTAGTTCCTAGAATGGATGAAAATTAATTTTGTGAATTTTATAAGAATGAAATTAAGATAAACCACAACATAATCAAATGGAAGGTTATTATTTTTTTTTTTTTTTTCAAGTTGTTTCAAATAGAAGTCAAAGTATAGTGGCCTCTAGGCTTGATTGAGCAATAAATTCTCAATGTGTGTGACCTACAAAGCAGGAAAAAGTTTGGAAAGGTTTTGTAAGATGGTGCATAACACTACAACAAAAACTGGATTTAGCGTCGAATTTAGCGCCAGATTTTAGTGTAATTTTTTCCTAATTGTGGTGAACAATCTGGCACTAAACCAGACGCTATTGTACATTTTCGTAAAACGTCGTCTATTGCATCTTTTTTTCTGTCCTTCTAAAAATCCATTTTTGTGTCCATTTTTGCGCCCAATTTTTTGCATCTAATGTTACGCCTTTATTTGCGCCCAATTTTTCAACTTCTATTGCATCTTTTTTTGTGTCCTTTGTTACATCATTGTTTGCACCTAGTTTCACGCTCATTTTTTCATCCAATGTTGCATCTTATTTTGCTCCTAGTTTTTCATTGACTCTTGCACCCAATTTTGCACCATGTTTTACATAAAATTATGTGTCCAATTCTGCATCCAGGTTTGCATCCAATTTTAGGCCCAATATTGCGTCTAATTTTGCATCCAAATTTACTTATAATGTTGCATCCCCATTTGCATCTAATTTTGTATCTTGTTTTACGTCTTTTTTTGTATCCATGTTTGTGCCAAATTTTTCATCTCGTTTTACGTCATATTTTGCATCTAGGTTTGCACCTAGTGTTGCATCCCGATTGATGTCTTTTTCTGCATCTATATTTGAGCCCAATTTTGCACCTAGTGTTGTGCCTAGTTTTGTGCCCATGTTTGTATCTAATATTGCATCTAGTTGTGTGTCCAATGTTGCATCCCATATTTCATTCAATATTACGTCTAGTTTTACATCCAATGTTTTGTCCCGTCTTGCATCTAAAATTGTGTCTCGTTTTAAGTGTTTGTTTGCGCCAAATGTTGCTTCCAATTTTGCACCTGGTGTTACGCCTAGTTTTATGTCCATCGATACACCATATTTTGTGGTCAATTTAATGTCCAATTTTACATCTAGTTAGGAATCCTATTTTTCATCTATTCTTGCATCTAGTTTTGGACCTATTAGTTTGAGTCATTAATTATGTCTAGTGTTGAGTCTCTTTTTGCATCCAATTTTGCGTTTAGTGTGTCATCCATTTTTGTGTCCACATTTGCGTCTGACATAAGGTCGTATTTTGCGTCCACTTTTGTGTTTGGTGTGACGTCCACTCTTACATCATGTTTTGCATTTAGTATTGATTCTAATATTGCATCGATCTTGCACTACTACATTTTTTACCTTTAGAACTACATTGCAATATCATTAGGGCATGGAGGAATCGAACCACCAATCTCCTGCTTGTAAATCAGGTGCTCTTCCATTGAGCTAGCACCCTTTAAGAATCAGGAAGATGAGCAATATTAACACATAGATTTCATCATTTATAGTTCTAATAAAAGACAATAAAATCCAAAGACAAACATGCTTAAAATCCAATTTATTTTTCCAAACACACTAATAAGCAGAAAAATCTACCATGCTCAGGCAACAAAATATCCTAAACAATTACACAATCTTATTGTCATGCAACCATTCAATATTGACATGCAACCATTCAATATCCCCCTACAACCATTTCATGGAAGGTCACCCTTTAAGAGGATAAAATTCTTTAGTTCACTAGTTTTCAAAAAGTGTTGCAACTTATTGGATATGCAATCATATTCCTCATACAAAAAAAAATGAACACATCTTGTTTAACCAGGCCCAACATGTACAAAGTTCTTAATGGGAAAATGGTTCATTAATTTGTGTTAATCTCTATATGAATATTATTATATAAGAACAAAAAGTGGAGTTGGATGTGGTGCCTCTATGTTAATTGTTTGAGTATTATGGTAAAATTCTTTGTAGCATAAGCAAGGAGCCTCTTATGGACTCTCTTGCAACATTTGTGTTGCACCAAGTACTTGCATCACTCTAAAGAAAGGTCAAGGCATAGCATTCACTATGATGTACAAGAATGCATGAACAATGCCATAATTAGTCTCTCATAGCCCATCCTCACCCACAAATGTCAAAATGACAAGTTCTTGCCTTGCTTTCTCGAAGAATGAGAAGTTGCTCAAGAACAATGGATGGCAACCATTGTCATGAATGCTAAGCTAGATAATGATGGATAGGAGTACACTTTGAATGAAAACATAATTGATGTTCATGGATTTGTGTGATTGCCTCCTCTCAAGCCTTAATGGTAAAGCTTTAGGGTTGCTATATTTTGAGTGCTAAGTGACATTTATGGAAAATCACTAAATGTGAATTCCCAGCTGCCAATTTTGATAACTATTTTTATGCTCTTTAAGCATTTTGGATTAACATTTTAAATTTTATTAGGTTGTGACATAAGCTACACAACCCACTATTTATGTATAAATGTGTAAAATGTACATTGATATTATTAATAGTTAAAAGAAGCAATATACAAACAAACAAACTCATCATATCAAAATCACTCTGAATAAGAGCAACAATCAATAGAACTCACCTTCCTTCACATGACAAATGGACTAAATTTGGAGAATTCTCTCAAAGTGATATTTATCCCATCACGGAATCATAACATAGCAATAATTATGTATTTTAAGTCACTAAACACATAAGGGATGTATTTTTCATAGCAGGGACTACCCACCTACTTTAAGCTTGGACTTCAATATTTGTCATGGTCAGTGATAGATGGTGATGGAATTTTTACCATGCTTGCTTTTATTTTCAACCATGACACTAAAACGGAAAGCATGAATGGCATATTCGGTTGGGTTGAAATAAAAGGACAATTTGGTCTTCCAGGAGACTTAACAATTGATCAGAATGTTGTTGCGACTATCTATTTGTTGAAGGTATCTCATTCACTTGCTTTTCTAGAAGGAGACATTGAGTGGTACTACAATTATTCATTGCTTTCAGATGATAGTGACAAGATTAGGCAGTAAGAAAATGGCTTGGCTGTGGATTTTGTAGAAGGGTCGAAGGTTCAAGTGCATGTTGAGTGGCTGAAATTTTCATTAACTCACACTGATGATATCCTTCGTATAGATGTTGCAGAATTGTTGTTCTTAAATCCCAAGACATCAAGCTTGGTATCCAGCTTAGAGCTGAGTCTGATGCAAATGGCAATTCCATTAAACATGTGTTGCTCTTCTATAGCTTTTGGAATGAAGTGGACTATGCTCTTCAGAAAGTTTTTTTCACGGGTACGTACTGCAATTGAAAGGAAAATGAAACAAATTGCATCCAAATTATGTGTTAATGGTAGTAGCAATGTGTGCATATATGGTGTAGAAAGAGGTTATTCACTTGCAACAAATTATAAGAAATACAATAAGAGTATATTGGAAGGTGTAAGGGAACTTGACCGGTTTATGAAGTGGTTGGGCCGCCTTCTTTTTTCATCTTTGTATCCTTCAGCTCCCTATGAAAGGAAGAGCATGGCTATGGAGCTGTTATTGGTGATGATTAATGTTTGGTCCATTCATCAACTGGAAAAGCAAGAGTCTAGTCAATGTGCATCGGCTTCATCTTTAGGTACTAGTTACTACCATCCATATGATCAAGGGATGATTTTAGTAGATTCCACACTGGTATTCGTTGGAACTATTGTAGATAGTTGGGACAAATTGAGAGAAAATGCATTTCAAATCCTTATATAGTTTCCTACTCCTCTACCTGGAATCACTAATAAGGTCACTGTTAATGAAGTTATCGGGTGTTCAAAAAATCTTGTTAGCAGTCCACGTGTGAGAGAGAGTGATGCAGGAGCATTGGATTTGCATCTTATCTTCATAAAGTATGTTTAGGAGCTTGGCTGGACTATGAAAATTGTCCAATATCATGTTTTCGAGTCCTAATTGTTTGAATCTCGTTTACTGCGCAAGAGTGCTAAGTGGCCTGAAAATAATTACTTACATAGAAATAATGTTGGAACTCCAATTGGAGAATACATTCAGTCCTAGATTGACTGGTTAAACATGGGAATTGAAGAGGGTGAGAAATATCTAGTGAAAGAATGTGAGCACATCTTTATTCATGTAATATTTCTTACACTACGATACACAATTGAAGAATTGGATTGCACTTCTGAGGCTACTCGAGAAAGTACCTCTCACGTACAGGATTCCCTAGAGAGGCTTCTTGGACTTGTGGTGTGGGTGACATTGTTGGCACTTTGGGTAGTTTCTGTAGATGCATTGGATATGCCAGAGAAGATTGAAAGTTTTATTGATGATATCCAATCTAGTAATTGGGCTTTATCAGTTAAAAAAAAGGATCCTGAAACAACAAATGGAATGTAAGAAGATGATACTAAATATATTGAGACTATGAGACAAGTTGAGCAGGTTGTCATGGTTGGTTGCTGGCTTGCCATGAAAGAGGTTCGTAAGATCATGCTTTTATCTTTTTTTTCTTTTCTGCCTGACTCATACACATGTTACTGTCTTGTTTTGGTAATTGAGATACTTCTTTATTGAATATGTACAAAATAAAATACATTCATGTCGAGGCATTGTTTTGGACTGCAAACTAAAAATTAACAAGCCAAACCTAGACCCTTGAGGGCCTGATTCAAAATATTGACAAAAAATTGATATAAACCCAAAGAGAATGACCTAAGAGAACTGGAGCTCATTCTTGAGAGCCAGACTCCACATCATATGGTTTCCATCTTTTGGGTTTGGGGTTGTGATATTTTTTCTGCTTTGGATGAGCTCACACTTGAGAACAAGAATCCTGATGATGTCCTGTTTATTGGATTTTCTGACATTGGAAAGTTGTTGTTCTCATAATCCAAAACCCGACACCAGTGAAAATTTGTTTCCTATATTAATATTGTAATCGTCTTTACAAGTTTTTTATGTCGAGAGGGGAAGGGCATGCAACAGTTCAAAATAGTATTGTCATGCTAAGGGAGGTTGTAACACTCCAATAATAAGTTGAAATGTAATAAATTCATGTTATTTAAGTGATATTAGGTCATTAGTTAGTAAAGTGGATAAGAGTATTAGGTAGCACAACTACCGAATTGATGAAATAAAAGGGGATGATGTCATTGTATCAACTGACTCCAATTCAATAAAGTTTATATTCCAGATCTTTCTCCTATATTGTAATCAATTTTAAGTTTTAACTAATTTTTCCTCCAAATATGAGTGCTTGGGATTCTACTACATGCCAGATGGAAATATAAATATACCTGTAGCTTCTCTCCCTGCTCTTGAAGCCTGTTTACTGCAAGCCCTGCCACCCCAGTTTACCATTTGTTAGTAAGATACCTACCGAAGGAACATTGATAAAAATGAGTCTTTGGTATAACGTAAAATACCTTACCAGATATTTCTTATGGCCATAAGCAGACTTAATTTCATCAGGGGTTCTCTTTCTGGGCTTTAGTTCCTCGGTATTTTCATCTAAAAATTTTTGCCTATCACTTTCCTTGTCTTTTGAAAAAAATATGTGAAACACCGTGAGACCAATATCACCTTGAAAAATCTATTACACAAATATGAATGATCACAAGGAACCAATATTGTAACATCAATACCTTTCGAGCTATCTTTCCCTGTATAGACAAATCCTGTACTACTAGTGGGAGCAGATGACGATGTAGTTGAAGTTAAAAAATCTTCTTCAATTTCAATATCATCTGCAATATCCACCAGAAATAAAAGTGATCAGAAATATAAAAATGGCTCTTATTAAAAATACACACCCTTGCTGTATCTGCAAAAAGTACAATGCAATTACATACCAATATTTAGAAGTTCGGTTTCAATGTCTGTCTCTAATGAAATTTGTTCAGGAAATGGACACCAAGCAAAGAGACTTGAAAGGTCTGAGACTGTATTTGCTATTGGGGATTTTTCTGTAGTGCTGGATACATGTCTTAATATGCCCCTTTTGATTTCCTTGATGACACCTCTAAGGAATACTTGAATTTGATTTTGTTCCAATTGAGCAAGGTAATAAAAGGATGCTTAGAATACAAATATTGAGATGCTTACAAATTATAAATCATGTTGTAACCTGAAGAGTCCACTTTGTCTAGTTTGAATGAGTCCACTTGCACAGGTCTGATGTAGGAGACCAACAACCATTGAAATGACAAATAATTGCATATTCTTCATAAAGTGAGATATTCTGTGACCTCTAAATCTTTGACTTTCGGTGTTGAAATATCTTCGGAATAAAAACTGAACCAATGCAACACAAAATACGACAAGAACCATTACTAAGTTTCAAAAACCCTAAGCACTGTAATATGGGGATTTACAGAGCATGTCCTTATAAGCAATAGAAGGCAGTAGGACCAAACTAAGAGATAGGTTACTATCTATGAATCTTTTGAAAAAACAAAAATAAAAAACTATGAGCTGAGTTACTAAATAGTCCTGGATGAGATCACAATGCTCGTTTTGAGGAACATTCGAATGAATGTACTCAAAATGAAAGGTTTATTTTTCAAACCAGATACCAAAGGAGATTTTGAATACATTGATCCCTGTCACAAAATAAACATGTGCCAGAAGCGTTACATACTTCCTACAGTAAACTAAAATTTATTTTTGAAAACTTCAAGAACCAGAATAAATGAATAATAAATTACCAGAAAAAAACCCCTGTTTATGTGTGTGTTTTTGCCGTCTGTAAATACAATACTAAAAATATGTCTTTTAGCGGGGAACATACTAAATCCATTTGTGCAACACCCGATTGAAACATCATAAAATTGCTTCCTATTAGTTCTCATTTGGTTCTTCTGACTTCAAGCTATAGGATCATGTTGCAGAACATATCAGCTTTACATCTAGCTTTCATGTCTTAACAATTTTACCACAACTCTTTCCTCGTGTATGAATAGTTGGTGTTTAGAAAATTTGCTTAAAATGAAAGAACAAATGCAAACTTCATATTCTTTCTTGGATGTACAAATCTCTATGCCACTAGAGATTGATGAAGGCCCTTGCACATCGTTTACAAGTACCAGTTCGAATTCTTGGGAGTAGTGCTCGTTCCCTTGTGTATGTATCTTGCAACATGTAAAACATTTTGTATGGCATGTTGTTGTTCCTTGCATTTTATAACTAACAAAAACCCATTTAAATTCTAATACCTGAGACATCATCCATTCATGTGAACTCAAGATATAAATTCCCGACCTATGCAACCTATAGGTGCGCATTAAACCCAGGTTTAGATGAATGTGTTCTAGTATCTGTATAATGCACAACCAATGCAGTCCATATTCAATACAGGGTCACATATATAGTCTTTTCCATAAACAAGCAGTACTGATGGAACCCCTCCACCCACCGGGGCTATAGAGAAACTCATTTTATTGCATATATATAGTTTACAGTTGAGGATTGATTCATCCCACTGGGAAGGAAAACAAAAAAGAAGCTTAGATCTTTGCAATGAATTAAAATGCATTGTTACTGATATGACCTGATATCTAAAATGTCAATTAAGCAACAAATATGTTTAATATTTGAAATATCATTGAAATATGTATATGATTGGATGATTCATCCTAAAATAGTTACTGGCTTATAAATCATAAGAACCTCATATCTTCAGCAACAACGATATTCTTGATAACTTAAAATACATATGATATTCTTGATAACTGAACATACATATATTATACTAGTTACAATGTTGGGGTGAAGGAATAACATACTAGTAATAAGGAAAAGGCTAGACTCGAGCTGCTTCAAGAAGACAACACGCTTCCCCTTGAAGCATCCAACCAGATGGATTATAACAGTTCCAAGAGTAATGCTTGTTTGCGGGAGAATAAATCATGTGCACTTAATTTCCCTCAGTTTCCTCAAACATTAGATATTTAACCATTCTTCAGGATGGAAAAGTTACACAGAGCTCTAGTTGATGAACTCCCTCGCCAGAAAAATAATAATGTTTTATGCATTTTAATAAAAACACTTAGTAATACTTACAAAGTAAATGATGGTGTAATAACTTACTTGAGAAAAATATTAAGAAATGCGAATCCGAAACAATGTAAGAGCGGATTTTCTTGGAGTGGTTTCCAGTGAATGAAAAAAAAATTCCTTCTTTCCACGTCGTTGATTCAACATGGATGACTTCATCTGGACAACGATGAAACCGAAAGGCAATGTTATGTGAAATACTGTGTCTATATTTTTATATCTTATAGTTATCTACTTGTGTTGATAATAGTATAACTCCTATACCATGCTCAACACAACTGCTTCAACAAAAATATTTTACAATAACAACCAAGAGGGGTTATAACCCATTTGGAAATCTCGGAAGCACAGTTGGAAATCTCAAAAGTGTAATGGTTATAGAACCTATTGTAGTATTGGAATCAGGTATTTTGTAGGAACAATCTATCCCATTTTACCCATGGAAACACGATTTATAGAAATTACTAGGCACATTTGGGCATGAATCTGACCTGATCTATTCCCATACAGTGTTGTATTTCCAATTCTTGGTGTCATCCAACAACGTAGATATAAAACAGAACTAAGTTGGGGTGGAAGGGGCATAGGTCGCAAGAGCTATTGACGAAAACCAATGGATTTCAAAGTCTTTATTAGTTTATGGAACATTGGGAAACGATTGTCACATGAAACATGTAATTTTAAAAGATCTCTTATGATGCAATGGAAATTGTTACACTTGATATGATACTATGTTGAAATACTCACTGAATAATAGATGTAGATTGTTTTTCTTTCAATTTGCGTAAATAACTAGGAGAAACCGAATGTTGAATTGGCAATGATCTCACTTTCGTGGTGCATTGCTGAAATTTAAAGGGTGCCTCGACAAGGTTGTGTCCTTCCAATATCTCATCCTTCTCGCTCCTAATGGTTTCCTACATGATGGCTTGCACAAATTAATGTGTGTATATGTTGTTTTAATAGAATAAGCCATTTTTAAGGCATGAAAATCATTAAAAACAAACAGAATATAAAAAATCATGGTTGGTCTAAAGAATCAAAATAAGTAGAAGAATGTAAGGTTTTTAAAGCTCAAAGTAAAACCACATCAAAAATATTGTAATGGCTTAAATACAATTTGTCCAACAAACAAACTCACTGGAATGTGAAACAAAAAAAGAGAGGAAAGGAATGAAATAATAAGAAAACCATAGTTTTCATCAATGTTTTTGCTCTACAAGGAAGTATTGAAAACAAATAAAAAATGGAGATAGAAAATTCACATGGAGTCTAAGCCACATCTATAGAACATTGTGTGGATTGAACCTTAAAAAACCTAACATTTTAAAGTCCTGAAACAAATACAGGAAGATAAAAACCAAAGAGACTGTAACATGAAAACCTAATACAAAATCACAATATGAAACCATTCACATAATGACTAATAGAGTGGAAACACTTCTCTATGAATGGAATAGAGCCATTGTAATTGAGGAAGGGTACCCTAGAATATTTAAGTTTAGTTTATTTTAATTCTAGATTTAACTAAA
This sequence comes from Pseudotsuga menziesii, assembly GCA_001517045.1. Classification (NCBI taxonomy): domain Eukaryota; kingdom Viridiplantae; phylum Streptophyta; class Pinopsida; order Pinales; family Pinaceae; genus Pseudotsuga; species Pseudotsuga menziesii. The sequence continues at coordinate 873,072 of LPNX010245244.1, forward strand.
AGTAAGCTTTATTAAGTTCTGGTACTAATATATATACATCAAAATCTAATACTATCCAATATTGAAAATGTGGTTTTAAAAGTATAATATAAGCTGGGCTATGGCTATCGAATGGGTTTTCCATCTTGATTTGGAAGGGCGTTACTGACTATTGAGAAGGAAGGGATTCTGGGTAAGTAAAACTATAAGAAATGCCGTGGGTAACAATAAAGAGACAGAGTGAATAGCAGAGTCATAATTTATAGAGCCTCCGTCAATAGTTGTGTTTTATCTAACAAACCATAGATCGATTTCTTTACTGCCGTGGTTAGATCTGTGAAGCGTGTATATTATCGAATGAAACTAACACCCCACGTTGTGTGATATTAAGGCAATCAGGATGAAATATACAAATGAAACTAACACCCCGCATTGTGTGATATTAAGGCAATCAGGATCTCATCGATATTGCTTGTATTAACCATGAGCTCGTAGGAAAGATATACCCCCAAAAAAATTGGTAGCAAATTTGAACTGTATTTTTCCATTACTGAAAACTGAAGTATTCACTTACTTAGGGACAAAATGATAACTAATAGAAAAATTTTTTAAAAGAGGAAATAGAAAGGACCTGGTAACAAGCTTAGCTAAACGCCCCACCAACATCATTCGCCAGAATCGTAGACCCTGCATTGATAATGTACAGCCGTTGGAGAAACCCCACCCTGTCAAATATGCGAGCAGGTAGGCATAGGTGAACAAACCCTAAGCCATCGAATCTAGGAGTAGGCAAGTGTAGGTGAGAAAACCCCAGTCCATTGGATCGATGACTAGGTGTGCTAATTTTGAAAACCCCAATCACCCAAGTCGATTATGGTTCGAAGAGGGCCTGCAAATACAACCAACATTCCATGGATGGTGCCACCACCATGGGTCCTTTCATCAAAACAATAACCTTGAATTCCAGCAATGCTAAACCCTTGAGGGAAAAAAGGGTATTGATGGGATGCAGAATGGAAAACTAGCGAATTAGTTTCTCACGAAAAACCCCTGTGTGCGTGCCCTGTGCTCCCTCCGCTTGCCTCAGCTATGGCAACGATTTGCAATAAAAAATCCCTCAGAGTATTGGGGTGTTTATATAATAAATAAAATAAAATACCCCACTGCATAAGAATATGAAGCTTGAGATAGCACTCGAGAATCAAGGGGATGCTTCGATTGATAGAGACAACCATTTTACAGGGAAAAAGTGGAAAGTAGGATCCATGAAATTAGGGATAAAATCAACTTTGGTTGAAAAAAATAAGAAAATCGGTTCTAATCTTAAGCAGACTGAGCAGGGGCATCTAAAACGGCATGATAAGTATTGTAGTATGTTTGAACAACGAATGGAGATAGATGAAAAGTATTTGAAAGATCATATCCTGAGTGTACAAAGGATGATATATTGAGGAGGAGAAGGTTAAAGCACAACAAGAATTAATCACAAAGTTGAATAACATTGGTCAAGCAATGTTTAAGATCTGTGAGACACTTGGAAAAAAAGTTTGATCGTTTTATTTCCTGTTTTCTCTTATTTTGGTGCTTTCATTTCAGTGAATAATGTCCATATTTACTTTCTAAGTTTCTAACAGTGACATTCACTTTCTCTAGTTGGGATGGAAATGCCATTAGTACAAATTTATCTTCATTGTTCAGGAAGAGTTATAAAGTTCGTGGAAAATTCTAGTTTCGAAATCATATTATCTTGAGAAGTTGTATGAAATCATGCCAAGCTCGGTAATGTTTTATTGATTTTTTTGGTTGGTGGGGACTATAGTACATATGGTATGACTTGATTTGATTTTCTCAGTAATCCAGAATTATAAATTTCTAAAATTTAGTCAGAGGACAACACTGATGAGTGTCATTTGAACTATGATCTCTTAGTGAACTCTATCTTGAAACTGGTCAGTCCAAACCAATTGAGCTAACCCAATGTGCTATGATATCAGAATTATATAAAAGAACTAATTTTTATAAAATGCACTAGAGAAACAGTCTTGGCCTCTGTATCTACAAGATTATGGATAGTGCCTTTTTAGAGAATGTCAATCGATTTCTTTGTCCAACTGATATTTTTTAAAATCGTTGAAACATGTCTGCTAATTGGTCAATATATATAGTTTGTATTCATTTAGGGATATCTAATGTGCTTAATAAAATATTAGTATCCAACCAAATCATTTTTTGTCAATTACGATTCCATTAACAAGGTATTTTGAAAATATAGAATAGAGATGCATTTGCAACTTATTGCAAATCAATTCACTTGCACTATGATTCTCGAAATCATCAAAATATGTTATCATCACTAACTATGTTGTACAACGTAATGACAACTAATAATACATGCCCAATGACATTGATTACCCATTGATATGCACTCGATCAGAATGTAGAAAGCTTGGAATTACAAAATAAAATTGCTGATAGAACTAGTAACTGATTGTGACCCTATTGAGAAGAGAATCAGTCTAATGACTGAAATGTATGAGAGCGTATCACATCAGGAAGCTCTATTGAGGAATGAGGCTTAGTTATTAAACAAAAATACTCTTCATTCTATGATTTCAAGAATAGATAAAGATTTTGCAAAGAAATATAACAACAAGAAGGAACTAATTGATTAAGATATCAAGAAATGGCTGACCGATGCAATTGTTGCTAACTTGAAAGTAAATTAAATCATTGAGTCTCAAAATTTTGAATTACATCACGAGTGAGATAACATGTTGGAGATCAAGGTGAAAGTGACAATACCCACACAATGCTACCTCAGCAGCATCCAAACAGAAACTGACATGTGGACTAATGTAGTATCCCTTCACTAGACTGCTGACATGTAATGGAGTTTACCGCTGTTATGTTGAGGCCTTTTTTGGTTCAGAACTTTCGTCAAACAGTTTGGCAACAGTTCCCACCATTGAAATGTCCCTATCCAAATATGGCCTGATTTTATGCTTATTTTAAGATATGTTTGAAGATAGAGTTGGGTATTTGTTTGCAAGTTTCAGCTCTCAAATTTCAATATAATGGTTATCCACAGAAAAAATTTAACATGAATATAAGATATTTTGCATTAACATCAAGGGAAAATATGTCAAGTATTTCTTATTTGGATAACATGAAAATACATTAGCAAGTAACAACAATCTATCACATCAAATCAAATATGAATATCACTGTTTCCCTGACTTGTAGGTTGTATTTAGCTTACAAACTTTTTTTTGCTAGTGAACAACTCTCCAAAGTCACAACTGAACTGTGTGGTGATGTGGGCAGTGCAAACAATCCTCCCACAATCATAACATAGCGATGAATAGTAGTTGCCTTCTCTCTAGAAGATGGTTTTCCCCTTTTTGTTCTCCAAATCGCCCTCCCAAGCGCCCTCTTTCACAACATCCCCACATTTCCTACCAAGTGTAACGCCTTCATTTATGATAGTATACTCAACAAAGGTAAAGTAAATCGACCCTTTTTCATCACGGCTGTAGGTGGTCACGAGATATATGAAACTGAAAATGTTCGCATCCTTCTAGGCAGTTGCCTTCTCTCTAGAAGATATTTTTCCGTTTTTCTTTCTCCAAATTTCCCTCTCAAGGAAAGCAGCCTCTTTCACAACAACAGCCCCACATTTCCTACCAAATGTAGCACCTTCATTTATGATAGTATACTCAGCAAAGGTAAATTAAATTGACCCTTTTTCATCAGAGATGTAGGTGGTCACAAGATATATGAATCTGAAAATGCCCACGTTCAAGTGCACCCTCCACAAAATCACCAATAAATTTGAGAATCTTCTGTAAGTCTGCAAGTATGCATGTTTCATTTCCACTGCAATGAAGTACAATGAAATATCTGATCGATATTCCCTCTCAAAATCACCCTATCCCTCTCACAATCAGTTAGGGTGAGGGTTTCCATCCAAAGAGCCAAAAGTCATGAATCATGAGAGAATGAACTCCAATTTCTCTTTTATCCCCTTTTCATGTTTCCCGCTCAATAATTAATCAAAAAGTGACTTTATAATTTTTTCTTCAATATTTCCTCACAATTCACTTTAATAATTTATTCTTTTTACTCCATAAAGTGATTTATTTGCTTTAAAGCATTTCTGAGAAATGGAAGTCACTTTTCATCATCCCAACATTTAAATCTTTCCATCCCAATTCCAACCAGCTATTACACTAAGGCGCCCGCTTACATAATTTAGATAAAATAACAACTTTAGAGACTTTAATTAAATTATGTTAATTATTACTCCCAAATTAAGGGAATGGTCAAATTGCATTGAAATCAAAAACTGATAGGGCAAGAGTGATCCTCTAAACTCCTCTTAACACTATGAGCTCACTGGTAACATCAAATTACCCCAACAGTCATCTCCACTTGTAGAGCAATAGAACCAAAAATTGGGGACATTACATCACACAACACCCATCGTTAGGAGATTCGGATAAAACTTTGATAGATAGTGAACCTGATTCTTCTTTTATCAAGCCATATTTGTGCCTTTCACTCTTAGTTCAGGAGATAAAACATACTGATAATACCACTAATAATGGAACCTCCCTTAAGCTGATTAAAAATAGATCCAAGTATAATTAGAAATCCACAAAATGCATCCATCAGCTACTTATTTGTACAGGGAAACCTAAAAACATTCCCTGAAAACATGAACATAATATGGGAAACCTAAAAATATTCCCTCCTCCTAACTATCAAGTGTTGATTAAAGATGACTAAAATAGGATAAAATCGGCCTAATCATAACCTAAGTGGTGCATCCTACCTGAGATAAAATGGATATAAAGCATGCATAAAAAGAAACTCAGTTCATTCCATCAACAAGTGCACCCTCCTTTTGCTTCCGAAATAAAGATAAAGCATGCCAAAAACAAGACTATCAACAACTCGGTCTTTTTGAATGGATAAAGATGAGTTCGAGTGGAAAAGATGCTCCCAAACTAGTGCACCCTCTATGATTGGATAAATAGGAGTTTCCTTGGACAAACACGATACCAAAAATATCTTCCGTTTAGAGTGCTCTTTTTACTAGATAAATATGATTTTAGAAAGCCAAGAATAACTCCAAGTAGTGCACTTTTCCTCACTAGCTAGTGCATATGGTCAACAAATACCTCAAAATCGAACAATATGTGATCAACAACCACCCAAAAATAGGACAATATGGGACACTCCACCCATCATCAAGGATTCAACTAAATCATTGATAGATAGAACCAACTCTCGAGTGATCCTATAGAGGAAATAAATAGGGGACAAGTAGGTTAACAATTTTGAAAAAAATACTAACATATGATTAAAATTATTATTTAATAGGAGGAAAGACGAAATGCTTAAAATATCAAAGCTTAATTTGAATTCCCTAATGATGAGTGGACCATGAAGTGTCCATTAGAAATCTCAATAAGTTTTAAAATTCAACAGATTTTAACCCCATAAATTTTCTACAACGTGACTATTGTGGAAACCTCCATACACAAATTCCAAATCTTGATCACAGTGTTTGTACAACTAAAATCCCATCAAAAATTCTATATAGATGGATAATCATTTAGAGTTGCAACAAGCCCTAATTCAGTGCATCAAAAAGATAAATGAATAACTTCACAAATAAGTTCTATTAATGCATTGAACTAAACCCTGATATTTATCTTTCCAAAAAAATATTAAATCTCTTCAAAGAACCTGATAGATTAACTTCAAAGAATCCAGCGTGAGTCTACACTTGCTTTGGTGGTGTCAATCAACTATCCACTTTGCTAGTATACGAGTTTACTATTTCGGGGAATAACCTCATAATGATCCCTGTCTTTCTATAGTACAAATGAGAATTAAATGAATTTCATAGTGTTCATAACCTGTTTCTTGCATCTGCAGAGCCAAGCTACCCAGCATTGCATAGATCAACTCAGTTTGTGGGTGTGTTCGATCTCCTATAAGAAATGGATGCACTCTGGTATTGACCTCAATCCAGCTGTACCATGGCTTCTTTTCACAATTTTATCTTTCATCATTGTTCTTACCTTGTCTACATCTTCCCACCTACCTGCAATAACATAGATGTTTGACAACAGGACGTTATTTCCAACACATTGAGGGTCAAGCTTAAAAACTAGTTCAACTGCAATTTTTCCTATTTCAATGTTGGAATACACTCTACAAGCACCAAGCAAAGCAACATCCGGTTCAAATGCCATCTTTCTTATCACATCAAGTGCCTTATCAAGGTAAGGTTCCCATCGTGACCAAGCCTGATACATCATGCAGGAATAATGCTCAACCTGTGGGGTAATGTAATGATGGTGTCTCATAAAATCAAAGTAATGCAAACCATCATCAACTAGGCTTGTACGCCTACAAGAAACAAGAACCCCAGCAAAATTAATATGATTTTGCTTCATACCAGCCTGCTGCATTTTTTGAAATACCTCTATCACATCTCTACCTCTCCCAAACCTACCATAGTCTACAGTCATATTGCTCCAAGAAACTATATCTCGTTCACGCATTTTATCAAACAACCGGTGTACATACTCCATATTCCCACATTTAGTATACTTGTCAAAAATGTAATTTCCCACAACAATTTTAGATTCAAATCCTCTTCTCAAAATGTGGGAGTGGATTTGATTTCCATATGCCAATGAGGTCATCCCAGTGCAAGCATCTAGAACACTAAAAAGGTGGCTTGGTTTGGTTTCAATCCCATTGGTTGCATTTGTCTAAAGATTGTAAACGCCTGTTACGCAAACCTATGCTTCACATAACTGGGTATCATTGCATTCCTTGATAGGGAAATTTGGTTCATGCATTCTGTAACATCTATTGGGCACTCTGTAAATCATTGGTTGCATTTGTTTAAAGATATTAAATGCCAGTTACGAAAACCAATGCCTCACATAACTGGATATCATTGCATTCCCTGATAGCGACATTTGGTTCATGCATTCTGTAACATCTATTGGGCAATCTGTAAATCTCTGCATTTGGCATACATAGCAATAATCCCACAACAAATAGATAAATTATATCAAATATAGTTTTAAAGCAGTAGGAATGCACATGTTTCCCCTATTTCAAGCTCGCACATGCCCATAGAATGTTGACAATGGTAAACTGATTTATCCTTTTTCCCTCTTCCATCATCAAGCAAAAGAGTACCCAATCTTTTCCGCCATAACAATGTTGTGCATATCCTTCTATCATAGAAGTACATGAAACCAAATTGTGTGCATGCATTTTGTCAAACATTTGATTTGCATCCTCAATACAACCAAACTTGGCATACATACTAACAAGCTTAGCAACCAAACAAACATTAGGTTAGAACCCAATTTTTATCATGTGACCATGAACGCATTTTCCTTTTTCCAATTCTCTCGCCTCGATGAAAATCTCCAAAATCCTGCAATAAGTAATGGAGTCTTCTACAAAGCATCGTTGGTTGAGAAGATTCAAAATGTGCAATGCCTTCTCCCATCTCCATGGAATTTTTAGTGTCATGGAGTTTTCAAAGGGTTTTCCTTGAACAACAATGACGACGGATTCTGAATATTAATATTTTTGGTTGCTACTGGTATCGATGGTTTTGAAGTTGTATCCGTAAATGGAATTGTTTGGCGTTAATGTCAAAGTTTATAAAGTTTATATTTTAAAGTATGTTCTTCATTAAGAAGCACGCATTATTTACATTGCATGTGTAGGTGGTGACGACCTTTGTTGCTTTATTTGTGGATATTCAAGTAGGTCAAGCATTACACCCATGATTTAAACCAACTTTCGAGGATTGTCTTGGAAGCGCAAGATTTTGGAGGTTGTGTTTGCCACATTGGATTAAAATGGGTCCCTCTTCTAGGGACTTGTTAGGAATATATTTCCCACTTTAACGTCATTTTTTTTTCTTACTTTTAAGTTTATTACATAAATCTTATATTTTTCATGTTTTATATATAGCTAAACTATAATCTATAACATATATTAAGTTTTAACTTATATTGAATTACATTTTTTCATAGTCCAACATAGAGATGGTTACATGTAATATTTATAAACATGTGTGCCACCACTA
>LPNX010245244.1:881362-924889 GCA_001517045.1 Pseudotsuga menziesii
AAAATTGTACAACTTGGGAAGTGAATGTTTGGATATCCTAAATACTAAACATGGAAGGGTCTATACATGTCATGAGATAGTAAGGGTCATGGCTATCCTTTCTTGAACTTGAGCGTCTTTCAAGTTTGTCTCGACTCTTGAGGTCATGTGACACTGGCCTACATCAGCCACAACCCAAGGGAAACCCACAATCCCTACATAAGTAATTTTCCAAGTGAGTAATGTAGAATTTCAAATGGAAAAATGGATTTTAAAGAAAAAAAACATTTCATCACCCTTTAACTATAGGTTTCTCAAATCTTAACCATATGAATTTTCATCATTAGGGATTCTATGAAATATAATATAAAACAATAGCATAAGTGAATGAATATATTTCAATCCTTAACAAATCCAAACTTCTAAGAAATCCATGAGAAATGATGCTAAAGAGTTTCAATAATTTTCCTTCCTCCACCTAGTTTTGCACCTAGACAACCTAACATAAGGAGAATATGAATATAACTGATTTGGGGTGCTAAAGTGGACACAATAAATGTAATTGATTTGATGATAATTACATTCACAATGATGTGATTATATGATGATGATGACAATGTTTTTGTTGATGACGACAATGAAAATGATGAAAATGATGACGATGATGATGAGATGAATGATGATATAGATAATGATGATGAAGTCGATGGAAATGATGATGAAGTTGACAATAATGATATAAACCACCTAGTTTTGCACCTATACAACGTAGCATAAGGAGAATATAAATGTAATTGATTTGGGATGCTAAAGTGGACACAATAAATGTAATTGATTTGATGATAATGACATTCACAATTATGTGATTATATGATAATGATGATGACAGTGTTGTTGTTGATGATGACAATGAAAATGATGATGATGATGATGAAAACTATGGCAATGACGATGAAGTTGACAATGATGTTATTATATGGTGATGACGATGATGAACTCGATGACAATGATAGTGATGAGGACGATGATGGAAATGATGATCATCATCATCTTCGTCGTCATCTTTGTCATTGTCACCATGATTATCACAATAGTCATCTTCATCAGCATAATCATCAATCATGTCATCATCATCACCATTGTCATTGACATCATCATCATTGTGATTATTGACATTTTCATTAGTTATTCATCATTACCATTGGCATAAGAAATAACATCTACCCAAAATATGTGATTAGTGGAAAAGGGTCATGGAGGACACATACACTTTATGCATGCCAAATAACAACTTATTTTTTAAGATGATCAACATCATCATTCTCATTGTATTCATCATCATTGTCATTGTCATCATCACCATCATCATCATTCATTTCATAGCCATCATAATCATTGTCAATGTCGTCATTGCCATTATCCTCATCATCATCGTTGTCATCATTCTCCTCATTATCAACAACATTATCATCATCATCGTAGCCATCCTCAATATCATAATCATTATCCTCATTGTTATCTTCAACATCTGGGTATCAAACGGGATGCAAAAGTGGATAAAAACATGGATGCAAAAAAGGATGCACCAAAAGTAGGCGCAAAAGTGGGCGTATAATAGAATGCACCAAAAATGGATACAAAAGGTGATGCAAAAGTGGATGCAAAAAATGATGCAATCGTGGAAGCAAAACATAATGAAAAAAGTGGTGCAAAAGTGGATACAACCATTGATGTAAAATTGGATAAAAAATTGGATGCGAAAGTGGATGCAACAAAAGTAGATGCAAAACTAGATGCAAAAGTAGTCATAACACCCAATTCAAAACCCGATGCAAAAGTGGATGCAAAAATGGATGGATAAAGGTATGCAATAACCGATGTAAAATTGGATGCAAAAAAATATGCAAACTTGGATGCAAAAGTTGAAGCAAAAGTGTGTGTAAAAGTAGGCACAAAAATGGGTGGAAATTGGGATGCGACAAAAGTGGATTCAATAGTAGATGCAAAAAAATACGTAAACATGGATGCAAAATGGGATGAAAAAAGAGATGAAAATGTGGGTGCAAAAGTGGACAAAAAAATGGATGCAAAAGTGGATGCAAAAATGGCTGAAAAAAAATGAGATGCAAAACTAGACTCAAAACAGGATGTAAAATTTGATGCAAAACTTGGCGCACGAAGGGATGCAAAAAAAGAAGCAGAAGTAGATGCAAAAGTGGATGTAAAAAAGGATGCAAAAGTGGATGAAAACAAGGGCGTAAAAGTTGAAGCAAACATGGACGTAAAAGGGGGCGCAACAAGATTAGATGTACAAACTAGGCTCAAAATTAGGTGCAAAACTAGGCTCAAAACCTGTCGTAAAACCTTATGCAAAACCTGGCGCATAACCAGGTGCAAAACCTTGTGCAAATTACGCCACAATTTGTGCCAGATTTAGAAAAATGACGCAAAAAATGCCTAAAATAGCACCAACCCGTGAAATTGCGCCATTTTGTCCAAAAAATGAAGAAAAATACACTAAAAGATGGTCTAGATGCAAAAAAGGATGTAAAAAGAGACGCTAAATCCATTTTTTGTTGTAGTGATAAGTGTATTAGAGGTGAGAGTGTATGAAAATTAGTAAATGTGATTTTAGAAACCATGGTATTGGTTCTCTCACCATAAAGTGGAGGAACAGTTGGGAAAGCATGTTGAATGGATAAGAATACACTTTTATAGATTATACTTTTATAAACATGAATGATGGGATAAGGGAACTAGGAGGGATGGATGGTTCCTTAGCCATGATGTATGAAATGCATTATCTATGTTTATAATGTGCAACATGAATGGAATAGAGGGGTTTTGGAAGCCCTTATTGAGAGTAATTAGTTGTCATACAAAATATTTAGAAGTGACAACCATTTCTAATCATGAAGGAATAAAAGAGATTGGTAGTGGGAATTGATGTCTTGGATAAGAATGCATCCAAGGTATTATTATCATTAATGTGTGCGATCTGAATTGAAAGGAAGAGGAATGAAAGCCCTTAATGATTGGAAATTGATATTGTATTCTATAAGATAATGCTCAATTAGGTATGAAATAGACCAGCAAGTAAGGAACATGCAACTTGTAAAGGTGATGGGTAAATCATCCTTATGGGAAATTGCATGCATGCCAAAATGAAGTTGTAGGATGTTGCAGGATATGAACCAACAAATTAGGAATAAGTAATCATAATGTGTAAGGAAAATACACTTACCTATTAGTTTTCACTAATAGAATGAGACATTCCATTATGTGGGCATGTCATGTAGTTCATGGTAGTGTTAGTTTGTCCATGCAAAGGCTACCAATTAGGGAATTAGGGATTTATGTGTGTGAATCTATTGTATGGTTCATAATTATGAATAATTTTTACATAAATAAAGGAAATAAAGTGTGATGGTTGAGTGAGGTGAAAGGACATATAATGGACCTTGCAAATAATCCATATGGAGTTGGAATGGAATCAATTGTAGTACTATTAAGTTCTAGGAAGTCTAGGAAATTAGGTCAAGTTGGACTTTGCTAGAATTTCTCAAAGAAAGGAAATACGATCAGAGTGAAATGGGAGTTGTTTTAATGACCAAGGAAATATACAAAATTATGATAGATTGTTATGGAATAAATTGGAGAATTATATCCATAAGGGAACATTGATAAAGAGGGAAATTTCTCACCTTAAACTATTTTGTTTAGAGCATAAGAATTGCATGCTACAAAAGTAGAAAGTATAAATGGAATACATTGTATATGTATTGAGTTTCTACTTAGTGAGAATATCATAGATAGTGATTCCTTATGTGCTTGGAAAAGAGGCCATGAAATTTTATCAACTATGATGTGGAAGAGGAATTCCATTCTATGATGAAGAGTTGGAGAGGGAGAATTCCTTGAGTCTTCTCTTGATATTATATTTATAATTTCTAAGTTCTATATTACACACACACACACACACACACATATATATATATGGCATAGTAAGTTGAAAATGCAAGAGTTGGATAGATGGATTGCATATGCACTAGTGGGCATGTTAAGAGATAATGCATAGTGCATGTGAATATATTTGTGTGTTTGTGTGATATTGCATATGGGTAAACATAGTATGGTTTTACATATGTAATGAGCCATTAATGAAAATTATTATGGTTGCTGATGATTTTATAACCAAGGATAGTTAAAGCATGACTCAAGATATTGATCATGTTGTTCCATGTGACCAACAACCTTGTGAGGAAAGGTTGGGGTGATGAATCTATGATCAATAGGTTGGTGGAAAGGTGGTGCAATTATTTGTAAGAGACTAACTAATTACGTAGCATCAGAAATCTTGATTGCAACCATGCAGGTAATGGTTTGTTTATGATGATTTCTTAAGTATTAAAAACAGGATTGGGTATTAATCCCTTAAGCCATATTTTAATCATCATAATTTTGTATGCATGTACTATTGAATGCATTTATGCAAATGATATTCCACTGGGTATGGTGAGGAATGGGGTAGTAAAGGAAAGGAACCCTATACCATGTGTCTGTTTAAAATTTAGAATTCATTCATAAGAAATATATCATGCCATGTGTGAGACCATGAATGTGTTAGGCTATGAAGTCTATAGTGCTTCACAAGTATCCTACAGAATCTCTATTGGTGTTAATTTGGGTTGAAGCCTCTTTTCCAACAAGAAAGGAGGGAGTGAAATTTAGATGTTGTGTTCAAGTGAATAAGGAGGGAACCTATATAGTTAACCAAGTGATTTGGGAGATGGTTGGGTATTTTGTTGCATCTTTGGCTAGGATGTGCAACTTACCATGGTAGGTCACATGTGGAGAGGAAAATTCTTTCTAGAGCAACTCTTTAGTGCATTGAGTGAATGTACATTAAAATATGTTGTAAATATTTTTATTATGCATGCATATGTGTGGGTACATATGTTAACATACATTGTGTGAATGCATGGTTGTGATTATATTTCATTGCAATTCACTAATAAATTGAATGAAAAAATCATTGGCAATTTTGAGATAATTTCATGAGCTACTATAGATGATGGGGAAATAATTGCATGAAAAAGGTTTTCATGTTTGATGGAAAACCATAATTCTTTGTTGGGATGACACAATTGCATGAAAGGATATTTACTATGTACTCATGAGTATTTAAAGTTTTATTTGATTGCATAGATAATGTGACGATATCTTGCAATTTTATTTTGATAACGATGCATATAAAATAAATATATTTAATTTCCTTTCAAATATTAACAATTGATAGAGTTTGAATTATTTAAATTTATAATTTCGAGATCACTTCAATGACTATTGTAAATGTTGCAATGAAAATATTATACGCATGGATACTCACATTGTTTGGATAATTGGAAATTGTAAATTGTAGGTACATTTTTATTGTTTATGGAAATGTGTGTAACTCCATAATAATTACTAGAAGATAGCATGCGTAAAAGACAAAAATATGATAGGGATCTCATGTTGTGAAATTTGGGTTATATATGAAACGAACTTGAGTTTTTCTGATTTAATTTTATGAGAAGGATCTCATGGTTGCGAAATCTGATTTATGTAGGGAACATATTTGTAAATTTTAGATTTGAAATTTTTACTAATCACTGTTTGGATAATATAGAGTCTTATCAATAGGATATGTTGCAAGTGGATTCCCATGTTGTTGGTGATTGAGAAAAAATATGAAGATAATTGAACTTTAAAACTTTAATCCATAATAACAGTGCATATAGATCTCATTAGTATTCCAAAGGAAAAAACCAAACCATAGAACATAAGATATACCATGTGAAAACCCTCCACTGATTTGGAGGATTAAAAATGCAACAAACAATCTTAGAGTATGATTGATAATTGGTAGAGAATGATTACAACACAATAGAATATTTCCTTCTCTGAGAGCAATGGAGAGTAGAGATCAACTGGAACATTATGATGATATTTCCAAGTTCATAACACTTTAATAACAAGTAAAATTAGGTCATACAAGGAAGGTAGAGAACATTGCATGTTTCAATATGTAGTTAACACTAAGAACATTGTTTTATCTTCAAGCATGCACCCTCACTGACTTGTTGTCAAGTTGGAACTCTATAATTATCTCCCACAAAGAATATATGTGATATACATTAATTCACTAAGTTTGACTGTCTCTAACTGAGCTGTTAACTGAATGAACTCAGCTAAAATGAATGGATCTACATGCAACTGAATGGAACTACATGCAACTGAATGGAACTGCATGAAATTGAATGGAACTGCATGCAACTGAATAGAACTGAATGTAACTGAACATAAATAAATTTAACTAAACATAACTGAATGTAACTAAATAGAACTGAATGTAACCAAATGTAACTGAACATAACTGAAAGTAACTGAACATAACTAAATGTAACTGAACATAACTGAATGTAACTAGTTTTTCTCCATTAGTGTCATCTTTAACAACAACTTGCATTAATTAAGGAGTTGATTCCTTAATTAACTCAACTTTTTTATCACAACTAATACTCAACTAATGGCTTATTAATTCGAGTTCACTTGGAGGCCGCATACATGGTAAATTAGAATTCTCTCTTTATCTCTATGGTCATATTAATTATGCATGGTCCATATGTGTTTTCATTAATTCTATATCATATCGTACTCATGATAATTGTTCTAAGATCATATGTATTACCACAGATCATGTAGTCACATGCCAAAGTAAATCACTCTAGGGGTAGCTAATCCCTAAGGATACTTGTAGCACATGTTAACCATGACTATCCATACATCACATAGTATATCCTCAAGACTTAATACAACATAAGTAATGTGAAATTCATACATCGGAAGTTATGGACTTGATACAACACAAGTCTCGGACCTTAACATAAGGTCATGATATTAACCATAATATCCTAGTACAACCATCTCTCTCGAATATGACAATGTCATGTGAAATTAAAGTAGTATAAGTTCCGGACTTGATATAACACAAGTCTCAAACCTTAATACAATATAAGGTTAAGTATAATATCTGAAGCTAATTACAATATAGATTCCAGAATTGATTACAACACAAGTCTCAGACCTTAATACAAGATAAGGTCATGGAGAATAACTCCCAAATATGTACTCTCAACACATGCTATGGAAGTAAGTGTAAAACCATAAGGGATAGAGTGCTTCCACTTACAAGAGCCAAAAAAATATGAGGATGAACTAATGGTTAGATAAATCTAATTTAAGCAGGCAACATAATTGTAAATTCATATTTGAATTTGATTAATAATGTTGTTCACTATTGGGTGGTTTATGAATTGTGTTAGAAGGAAACATCACAAGAATACCATGTGATTTGGCATGAAACATCCAACCATCATGAGAAGGACCTCATGTTTGGTAAATCTTGTTCTATATGAAACATATTTGATCATTTCTAATTGAAATTATTATTTATGTCATATCATGGTAATTGTGTATGTGTAATACATGTGAGATGATGTATTTTGTTAGTGGGGAAAAATAATGGATGTTGAAATATTGTAAGAAAAAGGGAGAATGCTACTATAATGACACTGAAACCCTATTATATATGTAGATCAACATGAGATATGTTATTCTAAAGGTTGCTAATGGTATACCCTAGCAATAAGGCCTATGATTTCACACTCTTTTTGTGTAAGAGATCCTCGAAAAATGATGGCTCACCTAAGGGAAGTCTAGATCAATGAAGGGGATGTATAATCCTACATGGTGGGTGACTTGAAGGAATAGGAGACTTGAAATAATCTAATTGAGATATTCATGTTATGTTCTAGCTGAGATGAGGAGGGAATTAGAGGTATATGTAGATACCTTGGGTGTGTCAGAGAAGATAGTAAGCTGAATCTTGCTCATGGACTCCATCTAGAGAAAATATATATTCATACATATAATATTGGGACTATTGCATATTTTATCTCATGTTATATGTGTGTGTGTGTGACATATTTATGAATATTGATTCTTTTTTAATGGATAAAGTCTTTCTTGAATGGCTATGAAAAATATGTTTTTCCTTTGGTGACTATAATAGGTATGTGAATAAATGAATAAGAACTTGGAGGTGTTCCAAGGTAATGTAAATGAATGACTAAGCATTGTTATCCAAGATAGCTAGTAGTAACACAAAGTGACTTTGAATAGAAAGGAATTGAAAATTTAACTGAAAAGAAGGACATGAAACCTTGTTGAAAATTATGAGAATACCCAGGATGATGTATTCCAAGGGGGAGTGGATTTGAATACCTCTAGTTTGACCCTTGTAATGTATTGAAATATATTATGTAAAGTGACGCAAATATGCTAACATGGATTCCTAGTGCGGATCTCAAGGTCAAGGCCTAACTAGTGAAAGGATAGCCATGTATTATGTACAAATTAATATGATAGGACTACGTGGTTGGATTACCATTGGAATTCAAATGATATGTAAATATTATGTTCGAAAACAATAAAATTTTCTAGGATGGTTTTGTAAAGAGAACTATACAAGATACGATTCCAATACAGAGGAAGAGGAAAGGGAGGTTATGCGATATTAAATAATCTATTTCTAAGTTTTAACCTTATAACTCACACAATTGTTTCCATTTCCCTTAAATGAGAAAATTACATCTTCTTGACTTTTTTACCCAATCATTGATTACACGTGTAAGGTTGGTGGGGAATGCCTTCTCTTGTAGCTATGGAAGCATGGGATGACTATACTTCTATAACTACTCTAAGAGTATTCTCTTCCATATGCAAAATTTATGTCATTTTCTTTTTCCGCCATTCTCTTTTCTTTGGAGTCTTCCATCCACGATTGATTATGCATTTTTTGGGAAAATTTTTGGGGCTATTCATTCCATTTCCATTACCAATTACCAGACTATAAATTAATTAGGCAATAAAGTTACAAAATTGAAGAAAAAGAGATGGTTGTAGGTGAGCATAGAGGTTTGGAAAGTAATGGACCCTTCACCTTTTAGTTTTACTATGTTTGCATTTTTAATAATCCATTAGTTAACATTAGAGGAATTTCTCCAATAGTATAGATCAAATTGGAATCCTTCTATTCAAACAATGCTAAGAACCTATATATATGGATCATCCAAGGGAGCCATGGATTGGTGAAGTGGATGCTTAAGCCTATAAGTGTGTAGCCATCTCTCTCTCTCTCTCTCTCTCCATTAGAGGAAATTTGGGGTCTAAAATGGGGCTCCTAAGGAAAATAATAAAATAGTAGTTAAAATAATAAAATAATAGTTATTAATTTTGGAGCAAGAATGAAAAAAACTACTTTTTGTGTTTGTATTTTCGACATATCTCCCTGTGTTTTTACTCAAATTCTGAGCTGGAGAGCTCGTTGGATGAAAAATTTAATTCCACATCCAACGAGTACCCACAGTGCATACTTTTGATGGACCCCACTACCCCAAAAACAAGAAATACTTGAAAAAACGTGATGATGATGTCATCATCACGTTTTTTCAGGTATTTCTTGTTTTTGGGGTAGTGGGGTCTGTCAAAAGTATGCAGTGTGGGTACTCGTTGGATTTGGAATTAAATTTTGCATCCAACGAGCTCTCCCGCTCAGAATTTGAGTAAAAACATAGGGAGATATGTCGAAAATACGAACACAAAAAATAGTTTTCTTTTATGACAAATATGTCAATTCAACCATTATGGTTGACTCATTTTATTGAAATTCTATTGGTTCTTCAATTCAAACTCACAAAATTTATTGTTGGCATGTTTTCTTATAAGGCTCATTTTAGACCCCAAATTTCCTCTAATGTCTCTCTCTCTCTCTCTCTCTCTATTATGGAAAATACATTTTCTTGATCCATTTTGTGAAGGTCATCTATCATCATTTTGAACAAGACACTCGCTATTTGGGTGGCTAACAAAATTATCCTAAACATGCACAATTATAAGATTTATCACAAACTTCAAGTAATTGGGAATCTACATAGAGGTCATACTTAATTCCAGCTTTAAAGAATGCTTCATTAGAGCACTCGAAGACGAATTGGAGCACAAATCATGATGTAGCGCCCAACCACTTGATTGGGATATTGAGATATATCCAAAGATATATTCAATATGGCGATAAATTTTCTAAACAAATACCTTCATTCATTTCATGCACTCTTCCTCCTTCAAGAAATACCACCAACACCTCCACCTCTCAACCCTTGAGAATAAAAACAATTGTGGCTATAAGAGATGGTTGAATACTAACACTTGAAGATTTATTTTAACTATGATATGTGATCTTTCAAAGGGCACATTGAAAATGATAAAAAGCATTTCAAATGGATCTATCTTCCTAATATTTCTCGAAATACATCCCGATCGAAAACATTCATTAATTGGACTTTGAAGACACAACCCCTCCTATTCAAGAAAAAACAATCTTATATTCTACTGGTAAGGAACCCTAAATTACTCTCCATGCTTTATCTATATTTTTTCACCCAAAAATTTGAATAGGACTGCTTACGTTAAGAACTATGAGGTGATTGTTTTGATTGATAATTATTAAAACACCCACAATTTTATTCATAGGATATTGGTTGAACAAAATCACTATTATGTCCATTCCATGTTTAATTTTAAAATTATGATAGTCATTGATTGTGTTATGATGAAATGTGGAGGCTGATGTGAAAATGAAAAACTTCAAGTTGTAAAGTATCGTCTCAAATTTCACATGTTTTTTTCATTGAAATGGGTGATTGTGATGTAGTTGTTAGTGCATAATGGTATGTAATTTGGGAACCCTGTAGACTTCAAGGATTTATATATAAGCTTCACTAAGGAAGGGTATAAGACACCCCCAATTAGTTTAAATATAGGTCTCTTAAATTATCATCTCTCACCATATGGATAAGTTATTGAAGAAAGGGAATCCATGAATTATTCTCGAGTTCAAGGTGGTGGACACATCCCCATAGGAGATTCATATTAATTTTAAGTTTGTGCTCTCCAAATATCAACAAGTATTTCAAACACTCCATGGTTTAACATGTTCATGTGGTGAGCATGACCATGGTATCCCATTATTTCTAGGTAGTCAACCACCCAATGTGCATCTTTATAGGTACCTTTTTACAAAGAAGAATGAAATAGAAAATATAATTCATGCACTATTGATGGAAGGAGTCACACATCTTGGTACCAATCCTTAATCACCATTGGTGGTCATGGTATTAAATAGAAAAGGAAATTAGCACATGTGTCTCGACTTTCAAGCTCTCAATAAGTTGACCATCAAGGGATTAACTCCATATGATCATATTATAAAACATTTGATAACTTTATTCTACAACTAGAGAGGGATACAAACAATAAACAATAAGGATGGAATCATTATTATATAAATCATCAAGGGTAAAATCCAAAAAGTTATGTAGGTCACCCAATCCCCGGTCTTAAACCCTCCATCCAAGTTAGGTGACGTAAACATGGCTTAATTCATGCCAAAAGATCCAATCCTTGATATAGAGGTTATTATATTGAAAACCCCTTAAGAATATGAAGATGCAAATTTAATTATATAAATTAGAATTATTTAAGCCTCCACTATCAATTCTATGAATGCTCAAGGGCCTATAGAATAGGAAAAATGATAGAAAGTATATTTTTAGAAAGTGTAAATAAATTAGGTTAAAAAATAGATTTAATAGATTATCGACATATATCCATTTTAAATTTGAATTTATTAAGTATTGAGAGAGATCTAAAAATAATTGAGATGTAGATCTCTTGATGCTTAAAAGATTACAATTAATATGGATCTATGTTAATGTGACGTGTGTGTGTGTGTGTGTGTGTGTGTGTGTGTGTGTGTGTGAGAGAGAGAGAGAGAGAGAGAGAGAGAGAGAGAGATCACACTTCACACTATATGCTAATAGGTACAGATATAGAATGAAATGAAAGTGGTTAAGTTCATTTTCTTTCAATAATCATATGATTTTTTATTTTATTTTTTATAAATATAAGGACTTGTGAATGATTATAATATAGTTCACACACACACACACACATATATAATCACCATTAATAATCTAGGTTAACAAGAATAATGTCAAATACAATTTCTTCTAATTCTTTTTCTATTTTCTTTTTTGTAAATTATTGTGCCTAGAGGGGCTTTCTATAGCCCAAGGTTGTTGTGTTATTTTGATGGAAAATATATTAGGTTAACAATAAGTTAGATATTAGTTTGGTGATAATTGCAAATCAATCAATAAGTGCAAGTATTTTACTTCATCATTAATTAATTAATGCAATTTTTGCGTAATTGTAAGATTTACGTATTATATTTTACAACATGAAATGCAATTCAATTATTAAATTTAGGTAAATAAATATTTTACTTTGTAATCAATGAATGAATACAATTTTTTCCAAATAAATATTTTACTTCATAATCAATGAATGAATGTAGTTTTTGCTTATTTGTAGGATTTTCGTGTTATTGTTTACAATTCCAAATTGAAATAGTTGGAACATGGTTGATTGTCATGGAAAATATATTCGATTATATATTATTAAGTTAATAATAAAACAAATAAGAACATATATTTGATTATATATTATTAAGGAATGCAAGAATGAATATACATTAATAATAGAACAATAAGGTAGCTATTAATTTTGTGATAATTACAAATTAACAATAATTGAGTAAATTGAAAATATTCAACTTCATAATTAATTAAGAAATGCAACTTTTGCTTATTTTCCCCACAATCACAACAATATCTTGAATTAAGTTTAAAAAGTGGAAAACATTTTTTTAATTTTTTGGATGAGATAATTTCAATGTGGTAATTTCTTAATTCTCTCTCTAGTTCCAAAGGGAGGTGTACAAAAATTTCCCCTGGGTTAAAAATCTAAAAATAGTTTGCACTAGAGATCATTTATCCCCTAAACCCTTAATCGACACAAAGTTTATATATATAAAATAAAATATAAAACTTTATAAATAATATAACTCATAATCACCATTTACAATCTATATTAAAAATAATGGTTCCAAATAAGATTCCCTCAATTTCCTTTTCTATTTTCTATTACCTAAATAATTTAGGTATAATTTTAACTTATCTCCATTAGAACTCCTAAACTTCCACAATGCTTAAAATATGTTGTTTTATGACTATAAAAACTCGCCCTTCTTTGAATCCTCGCTGGCTGTATCTCTGACCATCTTATGAACAGACTTCTTATCTAGTAAGAGGGTAGATTGCCTATCAATTTTACTATCAGATGCATGCTTTATCCAAGCAGCATTAACACCCTTTTTGCTTTGAGTAAGATCATCATTCAACCTCCTCCTCTTTTTCCTCTCTAATTCAAACAGAGAATTCTTGTCATCACTGTCATGCACACCAGCTGCCTCCTTATCCAGGGAAGGAGGTAAATCCTTTTTCTCCTGAGACTTTGCCACCGTCGCGTCAACAATATTATCCCTGAAATCCCCCACCACCAGAGTTGGTGGCAACAGAATATTTTCAGCCGCATCAACCTGAGAGGAATTCGAGACCGCTTCATCAAGGTTAACTTTAACCCCATATTCGGACTTCATTTCAAAGCCGAATCCACTTTTATCTAAAAAAATTGACTCACTTTCAACCCCAATCCTCTCCATATCCGAGCTTTTAGGTTCCTGCATATTAACCCCCATCACAGTAACACCCAGATCATCATCCTCGTCCTCATCGTCGGATAACCTCAGCACCCTGCGCCTCCTTTTCTTAATATGTGCACCGAGTTTTTCAACCAGAATCGTCACGAAACCCTGTCTTTCAGCCGATCCTATACCTTCGGACCATCCATTGAGCACATCCTCGCTCTCCACCATATCTGAAAGCGCTTCAGAGATGACTTCCCAAGCACTAAAATTTTCAAGTCCCACAGTTTCAAAACCCTAGTTTTCCTCCCTCGACAACATATCTTCACTGTCTCCTCTAATTTCCCCTGCAATAACCATGCCCTGAAACTTTTTCCGTATCATGAGAACCTCAAAAACCCTAGATCTGCAGCAACCCCACAATCTTAAGATTCGAACTTCAAACCCTAAGCCCCTCTCAGCACAAAACTAGCACTGAAGACCCCCAGGATTTATATATATTTTGAAGACTGGAAAGAATCATGAAAGAAATAAAGTTTGCGCATAAATCCATGTGGGGAAAGCACAAAAACATTGCAGGTCTGGACATTCATACATGTTAACCACTGGAACTGCTCCGAGTTAGTCTAGGTTCGCGCTCATAAAACATGAAGCCCATCGGCCTCATTGTCGTCCCGTTTTATTTAATTTATTACAACTTTATTTTATTATTATGTTATTTATAATTCAAAGAATGAATTTGAATGTTCAGCCATGGTTTTTACCAATATAATAATTAAAAGTTTAACCCTGATGAGATTGATCCAGGATTCAACAAAAACAAGAATGATTGAAAGGATGGCGAGAATTTCGTCAAAGATTTATAAAGAAGTGACCAAATCGGGAAAGAACACTTTAAAACGAGTTGAGATTGATGCAGGATTCAGCAAAAACAAACACCCCATAGCCTGGACAAAAATGGCGGTAATGTTGGAACAAATTTCAGGAATTTAACGCATCAAGAAGAAAACAGACATAGTGGAGTTAGAAACCTTACCGAATACACTACAACCCTGTAAGGAAATTGATCACCAATCTCAGTATTCTCTCCAACTGAAAATGCAAGAAAATATAGGCTCGACAACCAAGCCTCTTGATTGATATACCAGTGATGGGTAAAGGCAGTGACCACAACATACTTAGCAGTGACATCTGCATCAATCACATGAACATTTTTAGCACCCAGAGACCGTGATTTGTCGGCAATAGCTTTCAGACGTTCTTCCCTCCTGGAAACAAGCATCAGATTCGCTCCTTTCTTGGCATACAGATAGGCCATTTGCTGCAATAAGCAATCGAAATAACATTAGTACTACTACAACAGAACACACAAAAACACATAAAAATAAATACATTAATGCATTCTTTATTTATACACCTCTCCAATTCCAGAAGATGCACCAGTGATGAGAACCATTTTCCCTCGCATATTCTCGTGAAAAATGAGGTGATAAAACCAAAATAACATCCGCATGAGTGCCAAAGGGGGAAAGACCACTGATAAGAAGGCTATTGCTGTGGGAGGCAATGCCAAGTTAAGCACGCACTGCAACAAATCCATTCTTTCTATCTTCTCCTGTGAAAACTCGATTGAAACAAAAACTATTTTTTGTCGTGTGAAAAGTGATCGATTGAAGCTAGAACTATGACTGTCTCTCGCAATGTAAATCCTACAGAACAAACTCAGTTTTTATATAAAATTGCACAAAGTTATAGATGTGATACGCCATGCATGGCCTCTGTTATCTTCATTACACGTGTTGTGGGAGGAATAAGCAGAGATCCACGTAGCTTACTTGGCAATTGTGGATACGCCACGTTTTCTCTCATTCCATCAATTGATATGGTTAATCAAACCAACTTTAAGTCTCGTTGACTGTATTCCTTTTCTGTCAAAACCATCGAGAGTTTTATTTTAAAGGGTGGCTCAACAACATTCAAAAGAAACTCTATTTAAGTTATCTCTAATAACATGCACCATCAAAACTTAGTGAAGACGGTTTTTCTAAGGTTACGTGATTAACGAGTCAATAAATTAATAATATTAATAGCTATGGCTTTCCTTACATCAAACTTATTAGATTAGATACATTTTTTCTTATATAGAGAAGCTTTGTCATAAAGATGGGTTTTATGTGGATAGGTATATATATTTTAGAATTTTGAGGTGGATTATCATTTATGTTTTTTCATTTACTAAGATAATGAGATAAGTGTATTGTCCATTGATTTTATGGGTGTAATCCAAAATTCATAAAATATAGTTGGAAAAATTAAACTTCAACTTTAACTATAATATTATTGGATACAACTACTCAATTAATAGATACAACTATGAGCTTAATTCCATTGATGATACAACTATTAGCTTAACTTCAACTTAAATCATGACTTTCACTTGAATTGCAATTGATGATGTATCAACTTTTAAATTAACTATTAGATACACCTATTAACTTAGTTCCAATGATTCTACAACTATTAGCTTAACTTCAACTCTAATCACGGTTATATTAGATAGCTATTAGCTTAACTATTAGATACAACTATTAGTTTAACTCCAACGATTCTACAACTATTAGCTTAACTTCAACTCTAATCACGGTTATATTAGATAGCTATTAGCTTAACTATTAGATACAACTATTAGTTTAACTCCAACGATTCTACAACTATTAGCTTAACTTCAACTCTAATCGCTTAAGGCTTCTAGTTGAAGTACATTTGGCATCTAGGATACTGAACTCCTAATAAAATTGTTAGAACTCCTAAGTTATTTTCGAACTCCTAATAAAATCCTTAAAACTCCTAATAAACTCCTCCAAACTCCTAATAAACTGCTCCATCTGGAAGTTGGGCATTTAGCTAATTACACGGATAGGACTTTATATCTTAATGCACATAAAAATATATATATCTTATAATTTTGGGTGGACTACCATCAATGTTTTTTTCATCTATGGACGAGAATGAGAAGTGTATTGCAAGTGCACTGTTATATTGATTTTATGAGGGTCTTTCAATCATGAGAGTCTTTCAAAATTCTAAATTAACAATTTACTTCTTGATAGTTCCATTGATGATAAAACTATTATCTTAACTTCAACTCCAATCACGACTTTTACTTGAAGTGCAATTGTTGATATATTAACTTTTGAATCAACTCCAATGATTCTACAACTATTAACTTAACTTCAACTCTAATCATAGTTATATATTACATAACTATTAGATTAACTATGAGATAGTTATTGGTTATCTATAATAATGATACAACTATTAAATCAAATTTAAATGAACTTGGTAATAAAAAACTATTAGATGAATGTGTAGTTGTATTCGAAAGACTCCATCGAGAAGTCCAACTTGCATTACCCAATAAACTTTCCATTTAGCAAGTAGCAACATGAGAACAATGACTGAACAATGATAGACAACACATTAACATATTAGTAAAAAATATTTTTAAGAGAGAAACATTATCAATTTGTCAAATATATTCCTTTAATCTTATTAATTTGGTTGTTACTAGTTATGAAAATAATTTGAAATTATGGAGCAAAAGTTTCTTTTATTTTCTGAAATGTATGCAGATTTTTATATAGATATAAAATATCAAATTATTATAAAATAAAATTTATTCATGAGTGTGATCTAAGCCAGGTGTAATCACAATTTTTTACACTAGAAGCCACTCAAGCAACATAGAAAAATTCAAAAAAAAAATTATGTCTTTATAAATTTTAATATCATTTTCTTTATTTTTCCATTTTTCCATTTTTCATATAATAAATTAATATTCTTTTTATTCATAACTCGAATAAGGTTTTGGGGGAGCTCCAAGAAAGCCCAATTCAACGGCTCTCTTTGCTCCAAGAAACCTGGTGTGTTGGGGTTTGATCTTGGAGTTCGATGGCGAGATTGAGCGGACTGCATACGCCCAGCTATGCAGTCGCCTCTCTTGAATTCGGTGAGAGATTGCATTCTGTGAAATGTAATGGTCGAATTTTCGAAGCTTTCTCAGACTCTCTGCAGGTCTGATCAGAGTCTTGGAGGCGCAGTTTACCAGAATAGCTGGGAGGCAGTTTCATGTCGGGACGGGACCTTGCTATGCGGAGGATCATCTGAGATCGGAAGCTGGTATGATCCTGGCGATCAGAATATCGCTAAGAGTCAGATCTTTCACTGCCGTCTTGTTTGATATCGTCCCCATATTCGATCTCCATTTTCTTGATCCAACACGAAGACCACTCCTCTTTAGATTTCGGTGATGGGAATGCTCGTCAGCGCGGTTTTGGTGGGGGCGGGCTCTGTTTCTTTGGCTTTCCAGCTGCGGCTCGAGAGAAACAAGATTTTGATGAGCTCCAAGATCCAGGGGGTTTGTTTTGGGAATCATCGCTCTCTCCGATTATCTCTTCAAGATTTTCACAGAGATATTTATCGATGAAGAGCTGTGGTGGAAGAATATTAATCGCTCTCTGGTTTCACTTGGGACAAAACTAGCGCGGAATTGAATGGACCGGCTCGAGGTTGGAGGCGGTGTCTGAGTTTCGTGGTGGCTCGGCTCGGGCGCCATGCTTTGAGTTGTGATGGTGTTGTTTTGATATACTCTTGCGTGGCGACCTGTTTTGCTCCTTCGGGAACTTTGCGGCGGCGACGGCATTTCAGAGGCGGTGGCCTTTGTTTTTGGAAGTATGTCTGATCTCAGATTCTTGTGATCTGATTTTTTATTTTGGGTTGTGATATCCATATTTTGGGACAGTTTTGTAATTTTTTGGTTACATTTATATGAGACAGCTAATACTATCTAGCTACTTGTGAAAAAAGCATATGTTTTTGCTTTCTTTGCATTTAAATTACAGAAGACTAGGTAGTCTATCTATTGGATCCATTTTTTGGACTCTGGAATTCATCTGGAAGTGAATATACTGAATGTAATTTTGATCTCGAAAGATGAATGAAATTACGCTTTTTTTTCTTGGAAAAAAAAAAACTCGAATAAGGTTTTCTTCACTAAAATACGTCACTTCACATTTAAGATAGTTAAAATATGTGCATACAAGGCGATTTATACACAGAGGTAAGGAAATGTCCATAATTGTACATTAGTATAATATAATTTATAATTTTAGTAAAGTATAGTAAAGTTTAAAAGTTGATTTTTTCTTAACTATTCATATTTAAGTGTCCAATATATATCAAAATATATATAGTTCGGGTTTATAAAAGTATTTCTATTTTATTGTAATTATTCAGGTTTTTAATTACATATGGCAAAAGATACATTTTGTATGCATAAATGTGTTAATTATGTTTTAATTAAATGTATTTTATTTTTTATTAATTCTTTATATATATTATATAGTTGTTTGATATTAAATTTAATATACTCAATTAGTTGTTTATTTATGTGATTAAAGGGTTAATTTCAAAAAATATTAAAATTAAAAAAAAATATTCCCTAATATCATTTAGTTTATTCTTTATTTTCACTAAAAAATCATATTTTTCTTATTATTGTTTTAATTTTATATAATTAAATATCTTTTCTTTTCCAATGTCTATAACATTATTTTTATAAATGCTTGTAAATATTTCTTTTTATTATTTTTTTTTATTAGATTAGCATATATTTATATACAACAATGCCACACATTCTATATTTTTAAAATATATTCTTGAAAGTTTCATTGTAATAGTTGGTGCTTACATTGGAATTCAGATTTTTCAAAATCTCCAATTGTTGTTACATTTTTAATATCTATGTTGTTAAGTATTTATTAGGAATTCAACATTGTTAATGTTATTCAATATCCATTTCTTACGTAATATTTATTAAACTATTTTGAAGAGCCAAGTACTAGGCATCTATGTTGCTTATATCAGATATTCGTAGTGACAAAAGCTCTCCTATTCACAAAGACAAGTAAACTCATTTTGGATCTTTAATTTCAAGGACTTACTTAATAACTAATTAATTGATATACACATAGAAATATAAACAGTGACAATTACAAGAAGTAACAAGTAATGCAACAACCTATAAACAACAAGTAATCTCACATAGAAATATAAGTACCATGGCAACAAGTAATACATTTTGCACGTTTGAATGTTTCATAATTTCTTCAACTTTTAGCTTTAAACTATATACAATATTACAATAAAATATTTCTAAGAGGCAGGTATAAGCAGCCTTGCTACTATTTCACTAGTTTTCTAATTACTTTCCTTTTAAAAGATTTCAATAAAATGTAAAGAAGTATATGGATATAATAAAATAGTGAATTTATTTATGCTACTTTGTTGACCTTACAATCACCTTTTAAGTTTCATTATTTATCAATGAGCTACTTTTGTCTTACCACATAGACATACCTTTTAAGTTTCATTATTTATCAATAAGCTACTTTGGTGTTGCCACATAGACACAATTTTATCATGCATAATGA
This sequence comes from Pseudotsuga menziesii, assembly GCA_001517045.1. Lineage (NCBI taxonomy): Eukaryota > Viridiplantae > Streptophyta > Pinopsida > Pinales > Pinaceae > Pseudotsuga > Pseudotsuga menziesii. Next base: position 901,541 of record LPNX010245244.1, read on the forward strand.
TTTGCAGGTTATATTTCTATATTAAATTGTGTTAAAAAGTTCGATAGAGCTTCCACACTCGAGCACATTATTTATCTTTTTTGTATGAATTTGTGAGTTATTTTGTATTTTATTATTATATAAAGAGATGTTTAATTTATTTTGATGTAATGAATTATAGAAATTTTTTCATATATATAATGATCTATGTATAGCAAATCGGATAAATGGATGACAAATTGAATTGTAATTAGCAATTAATTATTCAATTATGTTTCTATATTAAATTGTGTATTACAAAATTAAAATACAACTCCACATTTTAAACATTTTGTATTGTATATTTCCCTTTTTATTTATAAAATGATATGTAAGTTATTCGATAAAGATTGATTTTTAAGTTATTTTTATATTAAATCCATGTTAACAATGATTTCCTATACATTTCAAATAAGGATATTGGTTTGTAAATTAGTATATTTTATTTTATTAAATAGGCTATATTTGATTAAATAGGCTACTTGTAGTGCCTTTCTCTGAGAGGGGTGTTACTCATATTACTAGAAGGGAAGGAAGTGTAATTAATGCAAGATTTGTTGAGCTCGATGTTATAATATAAGTATGTTGAAGTATATTTATTGTGATTTTTCATTCATTATTACTGTAATTGTGTGTAGGTATTAAAAATGGAATCCAAAATAGGCTATCTAACACAAATTTCTTTGCATGTTGGGAAACATTTGTAGAATTTTTAAACATAAACCGATTATCAACTTTACCATTTTATTTATATTCTAGAACAAAGCATTAATAACATAGTTCACTCATAGCACAATTCATAGCCTAACAATAATATACTAACAATCTTAGTAGTCTAAATTCTTACTTTCTTTTGCATTATTTCAAGTTGTTTAAACAAATGACTAAATTAAGAACATAAATACATGGATTTTCGCAAGCCCGACTAGGCTTACTTAGGCTCATGTAGGTTCTCCTCGCTGGAAAACCTTCGCAATGAGAATAGATAAACCACGCTGCCAACCAACTCATCGTGTTGGTCCTCGAAAATCGACGGATTTCGTAGCCCCTGATCCCACAATCCGATAATCTAAATACCAAGCTTCCATAGTTTAGGATCCCTCAATCCATAGTTTAGTCCATATTTCAATCTCCATAATTCAATCCATAGTTCAATATCGATAGTTCAATTTCCCCTCTTGCTTTGATCTTCCCAACTCCTCAATCCCCCGAGTTAACCCCCTCCTCGGTATGCCTCCATTATCCTCTGAATTCTCAGTCCTATTCTTCCCCACAAATATTCAAACACCCCCCCCCCCACTCCCCACCCCCTCCTTCTCCCCCATGAGACCTTCCTTTATACCCATCTTCCTCCTCCTTTCTTCATCCTTACTCCACCACCTTCCCTCTAATATATCAGGACTATAAATTATGAATACCCTTACACTATTCAAGATATTTAATAATGATTTAGTGTGGTTATCTGATTCATGGTTGTCTTGAGGACTTAAATACATTTAATGGTTAATGAACTGGGTACTTTTGAGTTCACTTTTATGTTTATTTCTTAGTATAATCATTATTACCTTCTTGTTTATGGAACTTTTCATTTAATGGTAAATTAATGCACCACTTCAATATTCAAATGATGTAGACAACATAATAATTATCTGGAACTTCATGGATAGGATCCTTAGTTTATTATTACACAATCGAGTCTGATTCAATCATCATGTTTCAGTTTTCAAAAATACAGATTAAATAATAATTTTAAAGTGGATAACAAAATAACATTAAGTTACACCATCATATTTCATTTGGTTAAAAGTTTAATAATAATAATAATAATGCTAATAATATATATTTTACGAGTCATAAAACAATTTGGTCAGTTAAATAATTATTTTGATCATATTTAATGAACCTTAGGTGTAGTTGTCAATAGTTATAACATTATATTTTTTTATTATTAAACTAATAATAATCAATGGTAATAAGTAATAACAATAATTATTATTACTAATAATGGTGAATAATAATAGTAACATTAATTTGTTTAATCAATAAGTAAATCGGTATAAACATAGTGTTTTTATATTAATGAACAAGGTGCCTTTAATGGGTTAATTAATCATGCGTAACAGTTAGAGAAGACAATTCTTTATTGTTAATGTTCTTTCTACGACACCACACATTGATGATACTTTCAACTAATGACACTTACATTAATAGTTTATTATGGTGTTTAGATATACCGACTAAATCACTTATTTTACACATTAACAATCTAACCATTCATTACCTAATTTTATTACTACATCGTTAACCAAGTTATCTATGACAATTTATACCACTAATCCAGTATGACATGCATATTTTACATCAATACTATTGTACATGTACACTGTGTCCATGTGTTTCCACTATATGCACAAGTCACATATGCATTATAAACGAACTTCATCCCACCTACACATACATGCTAACTAAAAATAGTAATTTCTCCATGTAGAAAGAAAAGGCATATTTATATTTTTAACATTCTCAGTTATTTAACAGATAATCCCTTTTATGATTTAATATCCTTATTTGTATGCTTTTATTAATTTAACCGATCAAACAAGATGGGTATCTACTACCACTAAATCTAGATCAGAGAATACCCAACCCTCAACAATACTAACTAACATGTACTCCCATCCTAACCTACGTCTGCATCCTCCCTTTCATTCCTCTTTTAGTACAAATTGGGCACTGACTATACTGACCTTACCACATAGAACTTGAGAGCAGTAGTGTCGGATAACTAGCGGACCTAGCCTCTCTTAGCAGGCATCCAATCATCGTCATCACAACAACTTGGGGAGTGTGTCTCAACACTTCCCTCCTATGACCTTGATTATCATAGTGACATAGGGTGGGAAATACATCCATCCCTCTCAACATCCTGGGCCTATATCCTATCACAACCATACTTTGTTGCTATAAGGATTATTGGATTGTGTCATCATATCGTCATTTTTTCTCGTTAAGGTTTACTGTGTAACAAGTTAAAATTCCACATATCATATCAAGTATTTGATTATCACTCAGCGGCAATGTCATGTTGGTTAGTACTTCACAAATACATATGTATAACAAGTAATTCCACTTAATAATCAATGGATCCACATCATTATCCTCATCATTCTTTCATGTAATAATTTAATTCATCATAGGTACACACAACATATAATAATTCAATCTATCACATAGCAACATGGTATCCACGTGCCACAAATTTCACATTTGATCAATGAAAATATTTAAACATACTCTCATCATAAAAGAAGGGAATCCTGTGATAATTGAAATGTTGTAACCGCATAAACATAGCAACATAATTATTAGGACGACACCCTAAACATAGTAACATCGTAAATAAATCTTGTAACAACACAATATAGATCCATCATGTCATAAATGAAGCTCACTCAGTCGAGCAAATTCAAAAAATAAATAAGCCAAAATAAAGTGCAGTAGATATGACTAATCAAAATATGGGGTGTTACATACACACACCCTTCAGAAAACTTCATCCTGAAGTGATGGTCAAAATAGAGATAAAAAGTCTCAATGAATAGTCTTTGCGTCCTCCCAAGTAGTAGAACTTGGGATATGCTTGTCCCACTAAGCTTTAACTTAACAAAACAAGTCAATGTTATCTTATAGTCTTACTTATTTTATCTGATGATATGTGTTTTAATAATTAAATAACATTTCGATTAATCCTTCTATTGAATCACAATATTATATCTAGAATACCCAATGGCTATAATCATGTGCTATCCACCTTAGAATCCTACTTATTACCTCCTACGAATATCTCCTAAATTACATCATCTAGATAGCTCTACTTTTCATACAATGATGTTTTTAATAGAAGTATATATTAATCCGAATTAGCATGAAATTATCAGTGGTTTTGAAAGAAGGTATTAGAAATCATAACCTGTATGAACTCAACATTCAAATACCAAGGAGGATTAAGGTTATCATACCTCTTTTAGGTGAAGAAGGTCCAATAGGTCTTTTAAATCTGAGGATCATACTTTATTATTTCCTTATTTGTATTAAGCAACCGTATTCATGAAAACAAAATAGCGTAGCAATCATTAAATTATGAGAACTATTACTATTTACAATGTGTTCATGACTATATGTTATCAAAATGAAAATGTTATCAAGTTCATTTATTGTTTCTCCCTTTAAATCTAATATAGTATGAAGGGAAACCATTACTCCTTCAATTCTTATTACTTATGTTATCACATCGGTGCTACTATATTATATTTGATGTTTTTATATGAGGTTGGTTGCCTCTTCAAGGTTCCTAAATGTATTCATTTACCACAAAGTCATACCATTGTCGAATTTGATTTTACTATTCGACATGGTTTTTCACTTAAATCTTGGACTACAACCTTTATATATATATATATATATATATATATATATATATATTCTCCCAAGGTATTGTTTCAACTCTTGCATTAATTCACATATTTAGTTAACATTTTTCCAACAATACTTGCTAATAAATTGTACATTATTATAATGCACTTTTAAAAAGAATTCAGAACCACGAGCCTTGATATATACCCATTCATATTACAATGCACTTCTATATCAGATATAAGCTTACTCTTTTCTAGAATACAATCCCCTCTTGTTCACCATGAATTTCAACCTACCATGTCTGTATACATTCTTCATACAACTAAATGATCCTAGAAGCCTCTTGGATCATCAATTATATCTAATTATATCCCTACACGGAAATGGACATTCCCTTATTGGACTTAATAAAACTATTCACATATACTCTATATAACACATATGGCTATTCGTTAGGCATGCATGCCCATCCTATTCTCTTAATCCCCTTTTTCATCGACACCTTCATTGTTAAATGTTTGCAGGGTACCTTGTCCAATCCATACTAACTCGACATGACCCAATAGCTCCCAAGTGATTAGGGTAAATTGACATTGCACTCTAACATTCGTCTAATATTTAAGTTAAGTAATATAATTTAGTTTTTAACATCTAATACCAAGTATTAGAAGTTATACCTAACATTGAATGTTAGGGAGGCATTTAAAACTAACTTTTATATTTTAACATTCATTAGAGGAAATTTCAACTCAAAATGGGCCTTTTAACTTTTATTCAAATTCCATGTCATCATGTGTTAGCCAATGAAATTGCTTTAAATTTGAAATATCGTATAGGTCTTACACATTTTTTTAATATAAATTTGGAGATAGGTATCATAAAAAAAACTACTTTTGTTTTTGTATTTTTGACATATCTCCCTGTGTTTTTACTCAAATTTTGATCGGGAGAGCTCATTGGATGTAGAATTAAATTCTGCATCCAANCCCATTTTGACTTGAAATTTCCTCTAATGTACATTTCAAATGTAACATTAAAATTTAATATTACATCAATATGAAAAGTAACATTTTAATATAATTTTTATTAATCTAACCTCTAAATTAAACACAAGTTTTAGTTCAAATTAATTATCATAAACATCTAATTTACCTAATAATTTATAAATTAGTTATAACCTCATTTTAAATTACAAACTATTTATAACGTCCTTTCTTAGAATAAATTATAGACTAATCAAATTAATTAATTATATAAATCTTAATAAACCTATAGAAATTAAGGATTTATAATTTCAAACTTATAACAATGCTTATTGGAGTAATTAAAATATAAAATTATATCCACCTTCGACACAACTTCCCTACCTTACATGGGTATGGTGCATGTAAGCCACGCGGACACATGTATGAGGCTCCCACTGCATGAAGCTCATGTCTCAGTATTCCACGAGCCCTAAGATGAATAAGGATGACTTTTAAAAAGGCGATACTCCATTCGCGTGGGAATGCCAATCTCTCAGTTTTTCTCAATCATGTCCCGATGGAGGAGCTCTACAAGATGGAACTCGACCTAAGTTCCATGGAAAAGTGTTTAGTTCACTAAGATGTATCCACCATCAGGTGATATCCTTTCTCTTTCATTGCGGCCCTACTAACCCTTCTTCCCATTTCATGTTAGGGTTTCAATTCCTAGATATATATAGGTTGTCATTGGTTTATTTTTAGGTTTATTCAAATTCTTTTTTTTTCCTTTTAACATTTAGTTTCCCAAGTGAATTTATAGTTGGTTTTTATTTGGGAGGCTCTAACGCCTAGCTATTTCATTGTAATGAGTCAATTATATTTGTTCGATGGTATTTTCATGTCTTTTTGTTTGAATTCGATGGTTTAGGGTTATTCTTATGTGTCCATCATGAAATTTGTTTAGAGTTTGGACTAGTTTTATATTTCTACCAAAGTTTTAGTACATTTAGCAATGGATTTATTGTATAATATCTGTAAAAACATGATTTTCCATGCTTTTAAATAGCACACTCCACGAGTCTCTCACAAAACCCAGGGGTTTTGAGGAATACATCTGTGAAATTGATGCATAGGGTTTGAATATCCAGAGGTTGTTTTCATCCATTTTCCTTTCGACGTGTTGTTGAGATATATCAATTCTCCCATGTGGGAAGATATTCTTCTCCTTCTGTTCACAATTCTTCAATGAAATGGGTTTAATTAAGGTTTAGCAATTTTGCAAGTCAATAGTTTAGTTAGTGTTTAGCATTTCTACAATGCAATGCAAATCATCATAGATTTTGTGTTTGGATTTTGGTCTATTCTGAAACCTAATCCTATTACCATCCATTCTTATTTCTCTTTCCTTCTATCAGAAGATGCGATTTCCTTTTATTGTCTCCATAGTTATGTATTTGATTTCTTTGTTTTATTTTCTTCTATTGAGAACAACACATGTTTACTTCCGATGATTTAACACCCACAGCATAATTTTATATTGGAGAGCCACACATCCAACATAATTTCCTGGCTTCAAAAAGAGGTTGGTTGTTTCATGGCATCTTAATAAGAGCTAAATAGAAGTATATCCTAAGCATAAAATCTTCCAAAACATTGTTGGAGAACATGCCTGAGATAGTGATGACTGCGGTTAGGTATTTGAATGCAAAATTAATGGACCGATTCAATAATTTAGGGGTCGGATTGTTAGCACCATTTTTTGTTAGCAGTTGGAAAGGGGGGAAGTCTATAAAGATATGAGGTATGAGATAAGAAGTTATATTATATGACCTAATGGTATGTAAAAGGGGGTTTAAATTATTGGGAGGAGATTATACCTAATCTTAGAAATCGTATCTGTGAAGAAATTCTTAATCTTCACCATAGGAATAAGTTGTATATAAAAATCTGTCCTATGTTATATCAAACTAGATTGCGACGGTGTAGATCTGAAGAGAACAAGATCAACGGATGTGGGTGAATTCACTGGGAAAAGATGCGAGGAATAAATAAAATTGGTCACCAGTGGAATGCATTAAAGTGCAGCATAAATCAACTGTCTAATGAAAAGAAAAAAATAGATCTATGGTTGAACAAGATTCTGCATATGGAACTTGCACGGAGGAAATGGTTTTTTCTATCAAAAAAAAAAGTTATGCTTAACATAGATCAATGATGGAGAAATAATCTACGGCTAATATGAATTCCCCTGGGTGAACATGCATGGTAGGAAAATGTTTTCAAATCAGTGGAAAATGGTACAAGGCACATGTTTTAACAACCAAGATGAAACCCCAAACTAGATGAAGGGCCCATAATTATTCCGCTGATGGAAGGTGCGTAGGTTAAAAAGTTTTATGAGCTAGTAGTATTGGTTAAAGGACCCTCATGATAAATGGTGCATATTTAATTAGATCAAGATCTACGGTTCTGATTAATTCCATTGAATCAACATGCAAGTGAAAAACTGAAGGGAGCCTCAGTGGAATCGATTAAAGGGGATCAGAAATGAAGGATTGAGATCTAGGGAGGTTCAAATCTATGGTGTAAAATCACTCCACTAGGAGAATATGCACACTTGGTGTGAAGCTAAGGTTGAGAGGAATATTAAAACGAAAACTTGATCGATTGTGGGAATCTGCTAAAGAAAGGTGCAGGCTAGTTATGACATTAACTTATCGTGTTAAAAAAATGAAGAGATCCACGGTGTGAAGAAAATCAGCTATAGATCTACAGTTGGGATCAATTCCGCTACAAGATGTTACCTGAGAGATAAGGATGTAAGATATAGCGGGATTGATAAGTACATGGGTAATTGGTGATCAAAATCAATGGTTCAGGATGAAGTGCACTAGATCCATAGACATGAAAGGATTTGGATGAATAATATGCAAGTATGATAAGAGAATAAAATAATATAAAAGAAAAGCATGTGGATTTGGTTTATTTATCTGTTTATGAATTGGAAAGTGAGAGCTCATGACTATATAGAAGAAGCCAACTCAGACGAAGCTTTTTTCCACTTGTTAAGCAACCAGGTAGGATGTTTTTATCTTACCCAGAGCTATTTAAACATGGAAAATGTATAAGGAAAGGAGGATCAGGTATTGGAATATACAAATTTTGAGGAAGTATTTCAAGACAAAGATTGTGAATTTTTCGATACTATATTATCTGTTAGTTCAATAGATATGTTGAAAAACAAGTTAAAGGTCCTAAAATAATAGGGAACTGATGTCCATGGAATTTTCTGGTCTCATTTCCATTTTTTCAGTAGTAAAGAAACCCTAGAATTCCTAGAATTTATTGACTGGTGCACTTGCAATTACTCCTCTTCTGAGAGGGTGATTATGGACGTGGCTAAGTATAAAATATTTTTTCTTGTCAATTCATTAGTACTATGGGACACATTTTCCATTCAAGATACCTTTACTCAACTATTTGAAGAATTTAGTGAAGAAATCCTAATTCAAACATTCAAAGAAGCTACTGTAGAACAAAAAGAAGCTTTCTTCAATACTTTTTTCAAACCAGATGTCTCCTTGCAAAACCAAGCCTTCCCTGTTGGTTCAAATCTATGTACAGATGAAACACAGTCTGTCATTTCCATGATGAGTCAGTTTATAGGTTTAGATACTAATAGGTGTGTTACCAAGTCCATGATGAGTCTGTTGTTCAGAGTAATTACCGGTCAAGTTGAGTCTATTGAGTCAGGTCTGTCCTATTGCATTAAATTTGTTTATTTTTTAGCTGAGAGTATCCACTGCTAGCTAGTGAATTTCCATAGTACTAGATTTTTCAGATTTCAATCCTATTTGGTGAATATGTTTCTATTCTTTAATGACGAGAACTTGCAATTCCCATAATTGGTTCTCACTAATTAAATGAGCACATATTTTGGCAAGTATATAAACTTTTTGATGTGTGAAGTGTACAATGTGTTTTTACAAAAGAAGCTTCCCAAAGTGTTACCTCTTATGAAGTAAATATTACATATTTCCCTTTAGGAAAAAAATTGAGGCTAGTTTTTAATTGAAGAAGGGACTGCAATAAGATTATATGGATTTGTTCCTCCTCCATATGTCTTACACAATTTCGTAACTCCCATAATATTTTCTTTAGAGTTGATAAGACATAATTTGATTGTTGAAAATGAACACTTAATTAATTTTCAGAAATCATCTAATATTAAATTTCCATGGGTATTTGGCCCATTTATCATAAAAATAAGGGTTGCTTTTCCAGTGGTGGAAAATTTGCTAAAGGAAATGAAATTTCAAACTGATTCATCTTTTAATTATGATACCCACCATGTAATATCCATAAGAATACTGGTGAAAAAAAAACTTCTGAACATCATAAAGTTAAAGGTATGATCGAGAGTGTCAGTTGGATGGATTATCCTCATGAGAGACAAAGGGATGACGATATTCAACAAAGTTCCACTTCATCAATGAAGGATTGAAGTTACATACAACTAGATCCTTCCAGTATTGTTACAGTGGCTGAGAAGATTACACCCATACAAATTCACTCTGAAAGGACTAATAAGAAAGACTTCCCTGATGCTATGGATAAAGAAGAAGAAGATATTGATAAGACACCAAAGATGCAGAATATTGAAGAAATATGGAAAATAGTACATGTAGCATATGTCAAAGGAAAGAAAAATCACATGAAATTTAAAGGAACGTCCTTTGAAATCAACGAGTATGCCTTCTTAGAGACACCTAAAGATTCCACTTCTCAATTCAAAACCAAAGCTGAGTTGTTTGAAAAGTATATAGATGACAAATATGTAGTACAAATGAGTTTTTGAATTTGTTTGCATATGTCAGAAAAATATCCAACAAAGATGTATCCTTGGTGACTGCCCGAGATCACACTCAGAACACCCTGAATTTGGAAATAACAACTAAAAACAAAGTTTATGAAATGAGGATGAGTATAGAAAACATTTCAATTCTTGATATGATTGATTTGGACAAACAAACTGGAGAGGTGATCTATAGTGACTTACTGAAGGCTACTTTTAAGGTTTCTAGACTCCAATCTTCCAAGAGTAAGGTCAAGAATTAGCCGAGGCAAGAGAGTGTTGAAAACAAAGCACATCAACAACAAATAAAGAAGCTTCAAGGTGGCTTACTAACTGTTGATAATTAAGATGACAATGGATCAACTACTCAAAAGCTGATAAATGAAAAAGAGAGCACTATTCAACTCCTCAAAAGGAAATTTAAGATTTCAACTACCCAACTCTACAAGCTACATAGCTTATTGAGTTTGGAAAATAAAAGGAAACTCTTAATGATGAATTAAATGATTGTAAAGCCAAGATTTTGAAATTCGTTGAAGAAAAGAAGTAGTGGGAAAGAGATATGAGTCCTCTAGTTGAGAGTGAAAAACATTTGAATGAAAAACAAGCAGAACTGGAGAAGGAACTAAATGAAAAGGGTAAAGATCATAAGTTGCAAATTATCTCACCTCCTATACAAGTTAATACATAATATGTTGTACAAGCTATGTCTTAGGTTAGCCTGGGATATTTAGAGATAACTAGTTTGAAGAACCAAAATAAGAATTTGGAGAATTTGGCATTAAAGAGAGAAGAAGAGAGGAAAACCTGGGAAAACAAATGTAAATATTTGTCCGATAAGAATGACAAAATTATGAAAAAGGTAACATGATAGTTACATGTACATGGAGCTAAGAACATTATTTGGGATGTGCTTATATTTGAAGCAGCCAAATTAAGGCCTTACCTAGACTTTATTTTGGACAAAGAAATTGTGATGCAATCTACTAGGCAAATTGTAAAATCAGTAAAATAAATGTTGAATAAAAATCCCATAGAGACTGCTAAAAAAACTATTCATTTCTTGAATGGTTTGATAGAGGATTAATTGAAAGTGGCAAACATCAAAGATATAATTTCCATTATCACTTGGGAAATGAAGGTCATGAGTAAACATCCGTATCTGGACACCGTGGAAGGGAAAATTGATATTATGAACCATGAGATTAAATTGTTTATTGAATCATTTTCCCCATTATGAAAAAGGGGTTAAAATTCTTTTGAGAATAAAAGGGAAGAATGTTTTCCCAAAAGGAATATCAAGATAATTTGATCGAATGTAGCTTAGATAATAGAAAGTTTGAATACATGCAGCAATCGATTTCAGGAGAGGTAATAGTGGATAAGTTAGCAGATGATTTTTAAATCCTATTTTCCTTTAGAGCCACGTGTGCACGATTGCCATATTTTTTAGATAGAGACCACGTGGAATTGAGAGTTTTGGCAAAAGAAATATCCATCCTGGACCTGCCATCTGCTGATCAATGGAAATTGGTTGAAAATATGGGAGATCCAAGTACAACATGCATGAATGAAGATTGTCGAAGAATAAGTTTTTGAAGACTAGTTAACTAGGAGTTTAGTTTATTTTCAAAAAATACTTATTACTTAAAAAGGTGTAGATAACAGATGTAAAAGGAAGTTATTTCATATTTTTAAAAGTTATTTATTCAACGCATGCCAACGATTGTGTGTAAGAAATTTTTTTTGTAATGAAGCAAGTGTTGGAACCGATGCAATTTTTCATGTAATTGATACTTTCAGAGATTAATAATGTTGCAAAGCCAAAGATGACCTTTTTCATAGATTCATGTGTTATTTTTTTTGAATTATGTATTTCTTTTTCTCATGTGCATGTGTTTCCTATTATTTTATTCCATAATGTTTTTCCTTTCATGTTTGAAACTGATTTTTTAATAACATAGAATTCATAATCATATGCTTGGTATATTCCTTTCAAACATTCACCAACCTGTTAATCAAAATTTAATGTTGGATTCATCCCAGTTAGATTACCACGTTAATGGATTGTTCTTCATTTCTTCTATAATCACCATACCAAAGCATTTTGACTGTAACAAGATTGCTACCTTGCATTTGTTAAAGTTTCCCATATGGCATCCTTGTTAATGATATTGTTCCACAACATGACTCCATGTACAATGTACATATTTTTAAACCACCTAAAATATTAATTTTACCTTTTATTTTCATATATCTATCCTTGTGAGAAAAATATCAAGAGATCCCTCTTTGGAGAGAAAGAAGCCAACTTTCTTTCCTAAATCTTGGTTTTTTGTTTACCTTGGGTTTTAAATTTTCACAAGTGGGGTTAAAATATGAGTGCTAACATATTTGCGCCATTACAGGGGAACGGGAGTTCAAATATTCCCTAGGAGAATGAAATAGTGTTCAAGAAGACAAAATTTATGTGGGAAAGCAAAGGTTATTGTAGTGTGATCGGTTGTACATTTGCCTCGGAAACTCCATGTTTGTCTCTTGTTGATTTTCATAGAAGACATCTTGGCTTCCAAGAGGACACACACAAGAGGTAATCCTTCTTTTTAATTTTTATATGGTGTGGAAATCCCAAAAAAATTGATTAGACGTAGGACTGGTAAAGAAATAATAACTACTTCTCAAACTGAAGGATATTTTTTTCATGAATTTCATAGTTTTCGTAATTTTGAGTGGGAAACTAGTTTTCAAAGATAATTATTGAGGTTAAAATATGAATAAGATATTAATAGATAGAAATAAATCCTAATAGACTCCAGCCATATTTGCTTGACTCTCTGTGTCATAATTTACAAGATACTGTGAAGGTTGAAGAAAACAATCCTTTTGATCAAACTTCTTATCCACATATTTCAATCCCTATTCACAATCCTCCTCAAAGTTCCCTTGCTGTACCAAACCCTCAAAAACCCATGGAATCTTGGTTTTCTCCCTTGTCTCTTCATTCTATGTTGCATGACTTACCGCAAAACTACACTCAGAGAATATCATTGTTTGAAAGGGAGGGAAATTTTACTGCTAGGAAAGATATGTGTAGTAGGGATTTCACCCTAGCTATAGAGCAGGAATGGATTCCTTCTGTCTATAGGATGGAAGGGTAGGTTTCATGTGAGAATGGAAGAACAGAAGGAAATGAACAATAAATAAAATGAAAAACCCCTCTGCACACAATGTTAGGGTTAAGCTCCAAGACCCTGCATACAACTATTAGAAAATCAAAATACCTGTAAGAATTCAATGGAAACCTGCAAGAAAATGTTAAGAAATAAACCTACAAACAAAAAATGTTAGGAAACTACAATCTACCAAAGCAAAAACATGAAAAGACAAGTATACCTTCTGGTTGGATTGGGCCACCATGCCCTAGCTTGGGAGAGCACATCTCTTAGGAATGGGGAGCATTGGCTCAATGGAGGAATGGAGAAGAGGGAGGGTGAACGGATTGAGAGGAAAATGGTCTCAAGGCACTCACATGGGAAGCATAACAATAGGGAGTGAAGGAGTGATTTGAGAGTGACCCCCACCCCTCTATTTATACTTTTTCTCAATATTTTTAGGGCTTTAAGCCCCTGGTTGGGTATTTAGCCCCTTTCTCCCAATATTTATCTCCTTTGGGTGTTTTAGACCCTTTTTGGGGGTTTTAGACCCTATGGGAGCTAGTTTGGCTCTTTTTAGGGGTTTTTAAGCCCCTTTCCATATTTTTAATCATTTTTTAGGGTGTGGGGCTCAAATGAGCGTCATGCATGGATGTCCTTACGTGGTGTAGGTCATGTAGAGCTTAGTGAAGGAGTTTTTGGGTTAACAATATGGACAGGTTTGAATATTTCATTGATTTGAAGGAACTAGACTGTGATGATGATAAGATGAGACTGTTAGCATAGAGTTTGTCTAGTGAACCAAAGAGATGGTTCAAAGACTTACCTGCAAGATCTATTCTTACTTTTGAATCCTTTCAAAATTTATTTTTGGATATATGGGAAGAAAAGAAAAGTCCTTTACACGTTCTTTATCAATATACAAATTTGAAAAAGGTAATTTTGAATCAGTCCCTGAGTTTTCCAACAAGTTTATGAGGGTTTATAATTCCATACTAGCAAACATTAAACCCTTAGTAGGTGCTGCACAACTTCATTATGTTGATTGTTTTGAAAGTGATTTTTCTTTGTTGTTCAGAGAAATAAAGTCTCCAATTCTTCATGCTATGTTGAAATATTCCTTATAGGATTGAAGCTAATTTGATGGCCTATGGAAAGATGAGACAAAGAGTAGAAATAGATAGAAGAATAACTAGAGAAGAGCATAATCCTACTACTTGTTGATGTAATTGTAACTTTGAAATGTATTCACTTGTATATCTTATGTATTTCACCCCAATATTTATTCTGGTATGTGTTTGTAATGTAATTGAGTCATGTCATGCCCCAATGTTCCGATCGGGAGTTTCTATAATGTGAACAAGTCATGTCAAGTCATTGTGGGTAACCCTCCTATTTGTCAAGAGTTAAAGTCCCTTCAGTTGTAGGCCCCTAGGGTTATTAGACTATCCTATAGAAGTAGACCCTAGGTGAGTCATTTTAAGTCGAGGCAATAGTCCCCACTATTGTGTTAATAATAACCCTCCTTTTTGGTCGGAGGAGGCAAAGTCCCCACAAGTTGTGGGGCACTAGGGTTATTAGACACTCCTAGAGATGTCAGATCTAGTAAGTAATTGTTAAGTGAGGATAAAATGTTGGAGTGGGTTTCAAGTGAACGAAAGAATATAAATGGAGAGTGAGCCTCTCTATTTATAACACACACACACTCACTCATTGGGGCGCATGAGTGAGAGAGGAGAAACTCTCTCAGTGCGAGAGAAAGAACAAGTTGTGGAGACCATCTTTTCTATTTTTGGGTTTTACTGCTGCCATTGGTGCTCATTCTATCTCTGAGGAAGTTGTGGGGTTTTCTCCCTTATGGTTTCCCCAAGGAAAATTCTTTGTGTCTCTTGTCTCTTTTGTTTTATTACTGTGCATGTTATTCTCTCAGTTAAAGATCCTAAGATCATAATGCTAGCTTAGAATGATAAAAATCTAACATGGTATAAGAGCTAACCTCAGAAGAAGACATTGTGTAGCTGTAGAAGCTAGGGATTCTTACATTTTGGGTCTCTCTCTGCAATCCATCAGCAAAAGTATGCTAGGCTGACTCTCCATTGAAGGGCGCATCTTTCTGGCGAAGCAGAATTCAATTCTGAGCATTTTCAGTTTTCGATGCTGGAAATTAGGGATTTCTACAGAAGAGGCATTTTTGAGTGAGCTTGGCATAGGATTTCTCTCCTCATCAAAATCGAAGTTTAGAGACCTGGATCAAGATTTTTGTTTGGGTGAAACTCCTGGAAAGTCAAAGCCTAGTTTGACCCTGAGATAGAAAAACCCTAAATACTAAAACTGCTAAGTTTTGGTAAATTCGATATATCCTGAGATTCGCAAAGGCTCTGGAAATGAAAATTTTAGAGGTGGAAGATAACATCCTGATGTACAATTTATCCAAAATGCAGCCTTAGATTCACTACATTCTGGGAGATATGATCCCTCCAATTTAGGGTTCTATCCTCTTCAAGAATTCATCGCTAAATAGGACACCTGGGGAGAATTGCTATATCTTGGGATACAAAGGTCCAAATGAAATTTCTAAAATTTTCTAGAATGGTTACGGACTTTAATTTCTATGGTCCTAGTTTCAGACTTAGAAGATGAACCAGTGACATGTGGAAGTTCGTACAACCTCACTATTATGAATAGTCTTGTAACAGGTCACCTTGGGAAAATGATCATAAGTCCCAATTGGTGAAACCAATTATGATAAAACCTATGGTGTTGGATCAGGAACATGTGAGGATACCTCAGTGTGAATTTTTAGACACATAGGAGTAGTAATTTCAGAGATACCGCAGAAACAGTAACAGGCATTTCTACAGAAGAAATTGGAAAACTGGGGATTCCTGTTCCGGGAGCTTCCCTCCACTATTTTCAGAAAAGGAGTACATTGGATAGCTCAAATTGAAGAGATATATCTTTCTATCCAATCAGATCTAAAAAATTCCAAGTTTTGAAAATTAGTGTTTTTCTGACAAACCCTATATCAACGAGCTCCAGAACCATGACAGACACCTCGAATCGGTAAGATCTAATATTTTGCTATTTTCATTTGAGGTTCTCATTTCAAAGTGATCTATCACATTAGATTGATGATAAGATTGTTTAAGTTGAAAAATTACAAGCATGGAAGTATATGATCTCTCTGAAGAAAATGAATTGGACACCTACATGAGTAGAGAGGTTCCAGTTCCAGAGGGAGATGAGACTCAAAGCCTTACATAAGAAGAACTTGGTTAAGGCCAAGAAGATCATTGTTGATTCAATCACAGATAAACGTGTACCGCAAGTGTCTTCCCTAAAGACACCGAAGATGTTTGATTCCTTGACCAAGATATTTGAAGGGAAGAACATAAATCAAAATATGGCTTTGAGAAAATAGTCGAGGAATGTGAAGATCCAGAATGTAGAACAACTTGAAGCGGTAGAAGAAGAAGTGGAGAATGAAAAAGTGGTGATAGTCACCTTGAATGGTCTCCCAGGATCATGGGATTCATTCATTCGAGGAATGTGTTCTAGAAGAAAGTGATTACTTTCAACAGACTCTGGGAAGAAGAAGAAGATCGACTTATAATAAGAGAAGAGAAGATGGGAGTAACTCTCACCATTGAAAGAAGACCCCTCAAGCAATGAGGAATATGAAGAAATCAACTATTGAAGAACCTATTATCCATCTTAGCATTTGGATAAGAAATGATTTTATTAGGAATGAAGAAGATGATGAAGCTGAAGGCTCATGAAGGAGTCTACCCACAAAACAAATAAAGATAAGTATTCAATTTCCATTTCATGATATTGTTTTTCGTTATGCATTTGTTTATATTTAGTTAATGTATTATGCATGATAGAATGTTTGCATTAATAACAGTATACTACTAATATGCATGTGATGGGTAAGTAGCTCATGGTTCTATACAAATATCCATTGCTACTTATCTAAAATGAAACCTCTTTGCTGACATATTGGATTAGTGCACAATATCAATGTTGTCCTCGTAGAGATGGAAGGAATATAGAAATTTTCCGTGAGATATGGATGGAATTTGTATTGGATAAAGTAGTTGCATGATCATATATTTATGCATAAGAATTTTTCATTATGAATATACCTTATGAAATGTTTCTAACCATACAACTGCATTTGACTTGTAGGAAAGATTGCATACATAGTCACCTACAAGCAAAGAAGGATGAGACTTGTTTCGAAGAACAAGTGACGACAGTTCAAGATGAAGAATAATATGATGAATGCAACGACATCATTAATGCAAAACCTTCCAGCCATGAAGAAGTAACCAAGAAGAAAGGGAAGACCAGTTCAAGAAGAATGATGTCTAGGATATAGTATCGATACTGAAGAGAAGTTCGCAGTTCCATCATGCAGTAGATGGAAACATCATGGGATACAAGGCAAGATTCGTAGCACGAGGCATAGACTACGAAGAGGCATTTGCAGCCACTAGAAATACACATAAAAGGAAGAATCATGTGTGCAAATGAAAGAAGGCCTTGTACGAGCTCAGAAGACACCCATGGGATAAAACATACATGAGGAGCTTGATGAAGACTTGAAAATTTCCTATAAGGTTGAAGATGAAAGTCTATAAGGGATGACAAGGTCATAGATGGGTGCAAAAAGAAATTTTGAAAAAAAATTCAAGATAGAGGATCTTGGTATCCAATGATCCTAGATGGATACATAGAATATTAGTAGCAGAGGAAGCTACTTGTCACTTCGGTATAGAATGTTTTAGTGCATAGAGTATGAAAGACAGACGGAGTATGATGATCCACTTCAGAGGGATTGACTGCAGGAGATCCTGAGGTTCAACATGGTGTGACAGGATGGATAGATTACTGATGACTCTAGAATTTACTAAGAGTAAAGCAGATTCCAACCTTTGCTTCAAGGTTGAAGGTGGAATACCAGTGATGCTCCTGTTATGTGTCGATGCACTATTTTCTAGGCATGGAGGTGTGGAAAAGGGAAGTATGCAGTAGAGATCCTGAAGAGGTTCAGGATGATGGACTGCAAGGCCATGACCACACCTATGGCATCAAACATGAATCTATTGAGTGATGCTTCATTAGAGATGGTTGATGCCATGATGTATTGTCGGATGCTTTATTCCTTGATATACATGACAAATACGAGAAAATATATTTGCTTTGCTGTGAACACATTGAGACATGTTCATATGATGGTTGCAAAGCATGCAGTGAGGTACCTAAAGGGTACATATGAGTATGGGATCAAGTGTGATCTCTTGGTTTGGCAGAATGGAGTCTTGCATGGAGTTGAGTAAAGCTGAAGCAAAATATATTGCCACTTGCTATTTGCGAGGTACTATGTTTCTTTTGAAAACTACTATTTGATTTGATTGATCTGACTTGCATTTTTTGTATGCTGCAGAGAGGAGCAGTGATTTAGATCAACATCTCTTGAAAGAAGGATTTCTAGCATAGTTGATGAGACAGGTTGTCTGAGCATAAGTCCCGGCAAAGCTTGTAGGTTATCCTTGGAAGTAATCAGCCTTGATGTGATTCTATGCTAGAAATGGCCAAAGTGAAGTTTGAGTACTTCAGGGAGAAGATTGGTGTTCTCCAAATTGAGGTTCCCTACAAGGGGAAATGATGAGATCGAGAGCCATTCTGACATGGTGAGAGGATTAGTTTCCTTCCATCGTCAAATGTAAGGGCTGAGCCATTCTATCAAGGTGAGAGGACTTGGTTCCTTCCATGTCAGATATGAGTGCTAAGCCATTCTAATATGACTATAGGATTGGTCCCTACATGATCAGATGTAAGGGTTAAGTTACATTCTTGGAATGGAGGCGCCTAGTCAGTTACCAGGAAAACTCAGTCTAGGACTGAGGGCCGTTCTGATATAATTGTAGGATGTAGTCTTACATGATCAGATGTGAGCGTATGGCCATTATGATGTGATTGAGGGAGGTTTTCCCACTTGATCAGATATAAGGGCTGATGCCATTCTCTGGGAGAATGGAGACACTTGGTTAGTTACCAAGAATCCTCAGTCTAGGACTGAGAGCCCTTCCGATGCGGTGCTCTTGAGCATGGTCAGATGTAATTCCAAAGCCCTTTTGATGTGGTGCTTTTGAGCATGGTCAAATGTAAGTGTTGAGCCTTTTGGATGCGGTGCTTTCGAGCATGGTCGAATATAAGTGTTGATCCCTTCTGATGCGGTGTTTTCGAACATGGTCGAATGTAAGTGCAGGGCCCTTTCGATGTGGTGTGTTCACACATGGTCAGATATAAGTGCTGAGCCATTCTGGTGCGATGTGTTTACACATGGTCAAATGTGATTGCTGGGCCTTTCTGACAAGATGAGGTCAGTTGTGAGTGCTGGGCATGCCTTTCTGACAAGATGAGGTCATATGTAAGAGTTGGGTAGGCCATTCTGACTTAAGTGTCAGATATAAGTGCTAAAGAAGACCTCCATGGAGGCTAGGCCTGCAACCAACATGAAAAAGGGATGGCTCTGTAGAACTTACTATGATGAGAAGAATGAAGAGATAACACCATTTGATTCAGATAGCAGAAGTAGTAATGATGATGATCTTGTAGTAACGGTGCAGATCAAGTGATGATCTAGACTTGATGATGATCCAGCAGTGATGATCTAGATCAAGCGATGATCTAGAATTGATGATGATCTAGTAGTGACGATTCAGATCAAGTGATGATCTAGACTTGATGATTATCCAGTAGTGACGATCCAGATCAAGTAATGATCTAGACTTGATGATGATCCAGTAGTGACGATCCAGATCAAGTGATGATATAGACTTGATGATGATCCAACAGTGAGGATCCAGATCAAGTAATGATCCAAACTTGATGATGATCTAGTAGTGATGAACTAGATCAAGTGATTATCTAGACTTGATGATGATCCAACAGTGACGATCTAGGTGAAGTGATGATCCAGACTTGATGATGATCCAACAGTGATGATCCGGATCAAGTGATGATCTAGATTCACTGATGATGATCCAAATCGAGTGATGATATAGATCCAGTGATGATGATCGATATCGAGTGATGATCTAGATCCAATGATGATGATCTATATCGAGTGATGATCCAGATCCAGATGAAGATGACTTGAAGATAAAGATGACCTGAAGATGAAGATGACTTGAAGATGAATATGGCTTAAAGATGAAGATGACTTGAAGATGAAGATGACTTGAAGATGAATATGATGAGAACTTGACGATGATACAGAGAAGAAGATTTGTGCTAATCAATTGTGTCAAGAGAATACCTTCCTAGTTAAGAGGGAGTGTAACTTCGGAATGTATTCACTTGTATATCTTATGTATTGTACCCCCGATGTTTATTCCAAGATGTATTTGTAATGTAATTGAGTCATGTCATGTCCCGATGTTCCAATTGGGAGTTTCTATAATGTGAACAAGTCATGTCAAGTCATTGTGGGTAACCCTCCTATTTTTCAAGGGTTAAATTCCTTGCAGTCATGGGGCCCTAGGGTTATTAGACTATCCTAGAGAATTCTACCCTAGCTGAGTCATTGTAAGTCGGGGCAATAGTACCCACTGTTGTATTAAGGATAAACCTCCTTGTTGGTTGGAGGAGGAAAATTCCCCACAAGTTGTGGGGCACTAGGGTTATTAGACACTCCTAGAGATGTCGGCTCTAGTAAGTAATTGTTAAGTGAGGCTGACATGTTGGAGTGGGTTTCAAGTGAACGAAAGAATATAAATAGAGAGTGAACCTCTCTATTTATAACACACACACACTCACTCATTGGGGCACATGAGTGAGAGAGGAGAAGCTCTCTTAGTGTGAGAGAGAGAACAAGCTGTGGAGATCGCCTTTTCTGTTTTTGGGTTTTACTGCTACCATTGGTGCTCATTATATCTCTGAGGAAGTTGCGGGGTTTTCTCCTTTATGGTTTCCCCGAGGAAAATTCTTTGTGTATCTTGTCTGTTGTGTTTTATTGTTGTGCATGTTATTCTCTCAGTTAAATATCCTAATATCATAATGCTATCTTAGAATAATAAAAATCTAACACTACTTAAGTTGTTGCTAATGCTTCCTATTCAAGTGATGCTAATTTTGAAATGATGATGAAAGCCATGGAGAGGTTAATGGATAGGTTATATTTAGAAAATAGAACACCCAATATAGAGAAACCTAAACCTCAAATAAGGAAACCCAACTTTATAAGACCACCTCCTCCTTCTGCCCTTCAAAACAAGTAGAGAGACCAAAGAAATATCAGAAATCCTGAAGATCAATAGATAAGACCTCCCTTTCCTGATAATTATGTTGATGACGTGGAGGAAGAAATTTGATCCAATGGATAACCAGATTCACCATTTTCATTATTTATATATAGAATTCTATCTTACTAAAGAGGAACATAATATTTTTTCCCATGAAAATGACAGTAATGTGTCTGCGGTGGATTCAGAGAAATACCAGAGGGGTTACCATAATGCAATAGATGATTTTTAGAGGAACTTGAAGTTGAGAAGTAGAGATGTAACTGTAATTAAAGGAAGAGCTAATGCAAATCATCCTTCTAGAAATCAAAATAATACATAAAAACAAAAAGAAGGAAAGAAAAATATGTACAAAAAATTGTAAGTAAAAAAGGAGAAGTTTCAAAATAATTTAAACAACACTCACCCATTGATGTAGATAAATATTTTTTCTCCATTAATTTGCAAAGTGAGTTATAAAAAATAAATATCTCTATCCCTTTAAAGGATTTGTTTAGTATTAATGAATATAGAGAAAAGATCACCAAGATACTGCAAAATGAAGGTGAATTCCAACCAGATACTTTATAACTCGCAGATGATACTCCTAGTATAGTTCTTGGTCCTAGAGTTGAAGACACATATGAATAGGATGTACCTCCTTTTCATGTAATTCTAAATGTCCATGATATGATTTTGCATAACTCAATGCCTGATTCAGGTTCATCACATAATGTAATGCCAAGAGTTGTAGTAGAAAGTTTAGGATTGGAGATTACTAGGCCTTACAAAGACCTATATTCCTTTGATTCTAGAAAAGTGAAGTGTTTTGGATTGATTAAAGATATGGTGGGGACTCTAGATCAAATCTTAACTAAAAGCATTGTCATAGATGTGGTATTAGTTGATATTCCCGCTCAATTTGGCATGCTACTATCCATATCACGGGCTTCAAAGTTAAATGGAATGCTACAAATGGATATGTGCTTTGAAACTATAACTTTGTTTGGGGGTCATAGAATATTGTATAGAGAGAATAGACTAGAAAATGCAGTGAGTAGTCAAGATAAACCTAAAAATCACTCCATATATGTTGTAGAAACTGATTTAGGATCTTCTATATTTTTCCATGATTCACATGTTGATATTGAAATACCCATATTAGTGAATGTAAAATAAGAAAAATAATTTTCTCATAGACATGAATCATTGGAAAAGAAACATAATGAAGAAGGATTCTAGAAAACGTTTTTTTGATGGATTTCTTAGCAAAGAGGGAGCTGGTGCTACGGTGTGGATAATTTATCCTAATAGAGAGATTAAAGTTTTTCTTTTAAATTGACCTTTGAATGTACCAATAAAGTGGCAAAGTATGAATCTATGTTGTTAGGATTAAATGCTTTAAAGGATTTGGGATCCAAAAGAATTGATGTGTTTGGAGATTCTGAGTTAGTGATCAACCAAGTGAATGTCAACTATCTGACTAAACATCCAAGGAGGAGAGAATACATGAATGAATTCTGGGATATGTTGGGTAATTTTTTCACATATCATAGAGTTATAGTTTTTCCCTGAAGAGAGAATCAGGTGGTTGATTCACTAGCTACCACTTCTGGTAATTTCAAGGTTCCCATATATATATATATATA
>LPNX010245244.1:925065-952581 GCA_001517045.1 Pseudotsuga menziesii
ATGTTAGACGATTTTTTAAAGACTCAAATAGGTACAAATAATCAAAACACATAAAATTTCCATGAAACTGTATAGTATGATCATGGATATGTTAACAATAAAAATTTGAAGAATGTAATTGGTGGTAAAGACATAATTTAACTCAAAAGAAATTATATTTCGAAAGATATGATTCTTCTTGAGAAATTGTTTGATCATAATGATGTTAAAAAGGACCCAAAGGTATAGCCTATTGAAAATGACATTGAAGACCAAAACATAGGAACTAAAGATGCACCTAAGATTGTAAAACTATCTAAGAATTTTCCTACAATTGAGAAGGAAAAGTATATTCAATTGATGAAGAGTTATGTTTATATGTTTGCATCGATTTATGATGACTTAAAAGAGTACGATAATTCTATAATACAACATACTATTCCCATCAATCCTGGAGAAAATATTTTTAGACAAAAGTTAAGAAGAATCAATCCAATGTTGCTACCTCTAAAAGAAAAAGAAGTAAAAAATATGTTTAAAGATTCCTTATAGGTTGAATCTAATTTTATGGCCTCTGGAAAGATGAAACAAAGAGTAGAAGTAGATAGAAGAAGAACATAATCCTACTACTTCTGTTGCTGCTAATGCTTCGTCTTCAAGTGATGCTAAGTTTGAAATGATGATGAAGGCCATGGAGAGGTTAATGGATTGGTTGGATTTAGTAAATAGACCACCCAATAGAGAGCAAGCTGAACCTCAAATAAGGAACCACAACTTCAGAAGGCCACCTCCTCCTTCTCCCCTTCAAAACAGGTAGAGAGACCAAAGAAATATCATAAATCCTAAATATCAACAAAAAAGACCTCCCTTTCCTGAGAATTATGTTGATGATGTGTAGGAAGAAATTTGATCCAATGGAAAAACAGATTCACCATTTTGATGATTTAGATACATAAGTCTATCTTACTGAAGAGGAACATAATATTTTTCCCATGAAAATTACAGTAATGTGTCTGAGGTGGATTTAGAGAAATACCAGAGGGGTTTCCAGAGTGCAATAGATGATTTTCAGAGGAAACTAAAGTTGAGAAGTAGATATGTAACTATAAATATAGTAAGAGATGATGCAACTCATCCTTCAGGCGGTTAAAATAATACAAAAAAATAAAAATAGAAATAGAAAAAAAAAGATGTACAAAAAATTGTAAGTAACAAAGGAGAAGTTTCAAAGTAAGTTAAACAACACGCACCCATTGATGTAGATAAAGAAGTTTCCTCCATTAATTTGCAAAGTGAGTTACAAAAAATAGGTATCTCTATCCCATTCAAGGAGTTGTTGAGGAATAATGAGTATAGAGAAAACATCACCAAGATGGTGCAAAATGAAGGTGAATTCCAAACAGATACTTTAGAACTCACAGATGATACTCCTACTATAGTTCTTGGTCCAAGAGTTGAAGACAAAGATGAAGAGGATGTGCCTCCTTGTCATGTAATTATGAATGTCCATGATACGATTTTGCATGACTCCATGATTGATTAAGGTGCATCACATATTTTAATGCTAAGAGTTGTAGTAGAAAGTTTATGATTGGAGATTAAAAGGACTTACAAAGACCTATATTCCTTTGATTCTAGAAAAGTGAAGTGTTTGGGATTAATTAAAGATATGGTAATGACTCTAGCTCAAATCCTAACTAAAAGCATTGTCATGGATGTGGTAGTAGCTGATATTCCTGCTAAATTTGGTATGCTACTATCCATATCACAGGCTTCAAAGTTAAACAAAACTCTACAGATGGATATGTCCTTTGCAACTAAAAATTTGTTTGGGGGTCGTAGAAGATTGTATAGAGAGAAGAGACTAGCATATGTTGTGAGTAGTCAAAATAAGCCTAAAAATCACCCCATATATGTAGTAGAAACTGATTTAGGATCTTCTATAATTTTCCATGATTCACATGTTGATCTTGAAATACCCATAGTAGTGGATGTAAAAGAAGACAAATAATTTTCTCACATACATGAATCATTGGAAAAGAAACATAATCAAGAAGGATCTGCAAAATGTTTTTTTTATGGATCGCTTAGCAAAGAGGGAGTTGGTGTTGGGGTGTGGCTAATTTCTCCTAACAAAGAGTTTAAATTTTTTTCTTTTAAATTAACCTTTGAATGTACCAATAATGTAGCATAGTATGAAGCTCCACTATTAGGATTAAATGTTTGAAAGGATTTGGGATCCAAAAGAATTGATTTGTTTGGAGATTTTGAGTTAGTGATCAACCAAGTGAGTGTCAACTATCAGACTAAACGTCCAATGAGGAGATCATACAGGAATGAATTCTAGTAAATGTTGGGTAATTTTTTCACAGAGCATAGATTCATAGTTGTTCCTTGAAGAGACAATCAGATGGTTGATTCCGTAGCTACCACTGCTGGTACTTTCAAGTTTCCCATATATTCAAAAAATATATAAAATAACAGTTGTACATAGATCGTTCATCCCTAATAATTCCAAATACTGGAAGGTATTTGAGGATGACTTACAAATAAGAATATTCCTACAAATGTTAGATGAGTTTTGAAGTACTCAAATAGGTACAATAATCAAAACACATAAAATTTCCATGAAAGTGTACAGTATGATCATAAATATGTTGAAAATAAAAAGTTGAAGAATGTAATTGGAGGTAAGGACATAATTCAACTCAAAATAAATTATATCTCAAAAGATGTGATTCCTCTTGAAAAATTGTTTGATAATAACGGTGTTGAAAAGGACCCAAAGGCATATCTTGTTGAAAATGACATTGAAGACTAGAACATAGGAACTGAAGATGTACCTAGGATTGTAAAATTGTCTAAGAATTTTCTTGTGGCTGAGAAGGAAACGTATACTCAATTGATGAAGAGTTATGTTGATGTTTTTGCATGGAATTATGAGGAATTAAAAGAGTCTATAATCCAACATACTATTCTGATCAAGACTGGAGAAAATATTTTTAGGCAAAAGTTAAGAAGAATCAATCCTATGTTGCTAGCTCTAATAGAAAAATAAGGCAAAAAGATGTTTAATGCAAAGATCATTGTTACTCTTAGATTCTCTAAGTGGGTTGCTAATTTCGTACCACTCACAAAGAAAAATGGTGAAATCAAGCTTTGTGTTGATTTCAAGAATTTGAATAAAGTTTCATTGAAAGATAACTATCCTTTACCCAAAATTGACCATGTTTTGCAGAAAGTGGTAGGAGAAGAGAGAACTTCCACCATGGATGGTTTCTCATGTTATAATTAAATGAAATTTCTTCAAGAGGACCAATAGACAAATGCTTTTACTACACCATGGAAAATAATAAAATTGTCTAGGATTTTGTAAAGAGCTCTATAGGAGATATGATTCCAATACAGGGGAAGAGGAAACTGGGGATATGTGATACTAAAATCATCTATTTCTATGTTTTAACCTTATAAATCACCCAATTTTTTCCATTTCCCTTAAATGAGCAAATTACGTCTTCTTGACCATTTTACCCAATCATTGATTGCATGTGTGAGGTTGGTGGGAAATGCCTTCTCATGTAGTTATGAAAAAATGGGATGAGTATACTTCTATGAATGCTGTAAGAGTCTTATCTTCCATATGCATAATTTATGTCAATTTCGTTTTCCACTATTCTCTCTTCTTTGGAGTATTCCATCCATGATTGATTATGCATTTTTTGGGATAGTTTTTGGGGCTATTTATTCCATTTCCATTACCAATTACTAGACTATAAATTAAAATTGGGAAATAGAGATACAAATTTGAGGAAAAAGGGATGGTTGTAGGTGAGCATAGAGGTTTGAAAAGTAAGGGACCCTTCATATTTTATTTTTACTATGTTTTCATGCTTAATAAGACATGAATTAACATTATAGAAAGCTCTCCAACAACATAGATCAGGTTGGACTCCTTCTATTCAAACACTGGTAAGAACCTATAGATATGGATCATCCGAGGGAGCCATGGATTGGTGAAGGGGATGCATGAGCCTATAAGTGTGTATCATTGGGAATGTATTATGGGATCCATGGATGTAATGCATGAGTGAGATTCTTGTAGTTATTTGGATGAACATTTTCCTAAGAATGGAGAGTAGAATGGGTTGTGGGTTGAGAGAGAGAGAGAGAAAAGATCATATAGGTGTTTACTTCACTTTGGTGGCATCATATCCCATATTGGGGGTGTCCTCTTATCATAAAGAATATATGAAGGACAAAGTTCCTACAATTGCGTGGAAAATCACTCCTACACAGCTAGTTTCCTGGATCATTTTTGTTTAAAGATAAGTATTATCTTTGCATTTGAATTTTCAATGATTTTATTTTATTCCTATGAATAATATGATGTATATTCATGATGTATGTATGTGGATATTGTAGTGAGAATTTCTCCTCACTACAGGGGTAGAAATGGCTCCCTTGTGCCTTATAAGCACAAGGGTAGGTTTCTACCCTTCAAAAACAATAAAAAACGGAATGTAAAAATGACATAAACACAGCTGCGAATTGAAACTAAGCTAAGCTATACTAGAACAAGTAAATGGCAGTTATTGTAAACTAAATCTAAGAGCAGAAAATAAAAGAGAAGAAATGAAACATTTTTTAACCCCTCTGCACACAATGGGTTAGGGTTCCTCCTTCGAAACCTGCAAAATAAACCTATACTACCATGAAGACAACCTGCAAATAATGTTAATGAAAACCTGCAAATGGAAATATTGGTTAGAAAACAAAACAAACAAATAAACATGCATGAAAAGAAGCTATACCTCACTTAGGTGGAAATGGGCCACCATGCCCTAACTCATGGGAGCACCTCTCTCTTTGTTGGGAAGTAATGGCTTGGAGAAATGGAGACGAAGGAGAGGGAGAGTGGGTGGTTTGAGAGCAAGAGGTCTTAAAGCATCCATGGGTAGCATAACAATATGCAAATGAGGAGTGTCTTGAGAGTGGCCCCCCACCCTCCTTATATAGTTTTTCCAAGGGATTTTAGGGTTTTAAGGCCTTGGTCAAGGCTTCAAACCCTTTTTTGGGCCTTTAGCCCCTTCCGCCTTAACTTTAGCCCCTTTTAGGGTTTTATCCCCTTTTTGAGGGCTTTAGCTCCTAGGGGCCTATTTTGGACTCTTTTTTGGGGTTTTTATCCCTTTTCTTCATCCTTGGGCTCTTTTGGAGGTGTGGGGGTCAAATGGAAGGTCTTATGGAGTGAAATGAGTGTTGTGAGATGGTGNAGTGGGGGATTTTTGGGTTAACAAATTGCCCCCTGATGTGTGAGGGCAGGAGCTCAATGTAAGGCCGACGGACATCATAGGATTTCTTGTCGAGAGGTGGTGCTTCTGCGGCTGGCGCATGGTGGCTTTTGGTTTTGTATTAATTTGGTTCCCATTAATGGGTGAGATACATTAAATGTGTGACATATATATGGATGAGGTGGGCATTCCCATGCTCATGACAATGCCAAAAGAATCATTTGATCTATGCTCTAAAATACAAGAGCCAATCATATACAACTGATGTTACAATGTTGGTTGCCTCTCATGGGAGGTTGAATACAATACTGATCTGGTACATTGGACCCATGGAATTCTCATGGAATGCTACATATTCATGACTGATGGTATGTTGGATATGGAATGGTACATAGCTGTATGGAATCACTGATATGCTGCATCAATCATAAATGTATATCGAAGCACTGCTGGGGCTTCTGAACATTGTCTCCAACGCAACCCGAAAATCACAAGGGACATAACCTGTTTAGGTCCCTCGAGTGGACTCACCAATATGATAGAGTCGGGTGACATCCGGGGTCTTCGACCAAGTACTATGTGGAACAAAACCTGTATGAATCTCAACGGTGCGATGATGGAGTTGAATTCAAGCACGTGAGAAACAACAATCTCAAGAGGCACTAAGAACTCCTCTCAAGTGGTCCAAGGAACTCATCAATGATGTCAATGAAACCAATGTACAGGGACCTCTGGGTCTATCCTATGGAATATGTGTGTTGGCATCGACAGAGGGAGACCTACCCCTAGTCAAGGCAATGATGTTTCCTTGACCATCATGTGGATAACTGAAAGATGTGGAGCGCGAGGGATAACCGAAAGATGTGAAGCAATCTGCGGACTGACTCACTGAATTGGGGGGGAAGGGGAGGGAAGGGAAAACTGAATAGGGGCAGGGGGGGAGTGGGAGACTCAAACTTCCTTTGTTCATAGTATGACGGTAGGGAAAACCAGGCAGCAAATGAAACTGACTCAAGGGAATGGGATCATAGCTGTAATACCGGGAATGTCAATGTAGATGGGAAATACTTGGAGGAGGTGGACACTTTTGATACTGATGGTATCCAAGGAAGACACATTGCAGAGTAGTCTGAACAAAAGCGACCCAATGTGGGGATAATGCCAAACTTTTTTTTGTGGGGTGGTGTCTAGGGACACCGTTTTGGTACGATCTCATGGATTTTTGGCAAGCCCAAGAAGGTAAGTGCTTGATGGTGCTCTCAATTTTAGAGAGTTTGAAAGCACAAAGAAGAATCTAGTGGGGGATATTTTTCGTTGGTAGTATCCTGTGTCCAAAAAAGGATAAAAGTATACATAGGAGAGCTCACCCATCCTGGAGGGGATGACAGAATTCTTTACCATTGGTATTCCGATCAGGCTAGAAAAGGTTAAACCTATACTGACTAGACAGTCATTCAAATACTTTTATGAGCATGAACGAAACCAAGTTTACTCGGAAATATTTTCTTGTTGAGATAGTTGGAAAAGAGTTTAACGACAACCGGTGGTGAGCTTTTTCATAACGTGTGGTCCCTCTGCCCGAGAAAGCACAAAAGTATGTAGAGGGGAACGGTCTTGGCTTGAGTGTGCCAAGGAGGTCCTTTTCATGAAATGGTCTACATGGTCCGCAAAAGGAGGTAAATGAGATGATGTAGACGCATTTTCCTATACTTTAGTGAGAAGGAAAGGAAGCAGCTATGCTCAATGATTTTTTCATTATTTTAAGGAGTCAGAAAAGAGCTTAACGAAACTCCAATGTGGTCAACTGATGGTGGCACATGCGGTGCCCCATGTTGGGACAATGGACAAAGGTCCAAAGGTCATCTGTGCAGTATGGATGGAGCATAAGGCTCTCAAACATGCCAATACATGCGTGGGATATATCGCTGCAGAGGCCTACGAGACAGTGCGACAAAGGCATGCAAACTAGGGTGGCTCTCGAACAGAGGTCAGGAGAGCATGTGTGTGTGTTACGGTGGATGGACTTGACTACATGCAATGTAAGTACAAGTCCAGAGGCATTTATATGCCAAATACGTGCAAGAAAAAAAATAGTTTTGTGGATAGTGGTCCAGAGGTCTGTGTAAGGTGTTGTAAAAAGAAAGGACAATCTATGTGTTAAAAATAAAATAAAAGCTAAAATTATAGTCCTTGATGGGAGGCGGCCCAAGTGCGCTTCTATGCCAAATACATGGAAGAAAAAATAAAGATGTTTGTGGACAATGGTCCAGATGTTCACATGTGTTGTGGTGAGAAAGAAAATTATAAATACAAAAATAAAAATATAGTACAATCCTTAACGGTTGCCGGCCCGACAGCTTGCATGAGTAGCAGTCGGGTGGTGTGATGCAAGTATAGGCCCATAGACACTCGCATCGTCATGTCATGGCTCGTAAATCAAGGTGACTTGTGGGAAATGGTCCTGAAATTAATTTATTAAACATGAGACGATTGTCTCATGAAGAGAAATTTGAGCCCGGAGGTGTGAGAGGTGTCTCAAATAGGTTTTGGGTGACTTTGGATTAGCAGTTGATGGTATTGCCCTTGACTTGTGGTAAAAAATGTTGAAAAACAAAAAGGGAGAAAACTACGCTATAAGGGACTCATAGTGGTGGTATCAGGAATAGACTCTCTTGAGGCAGAGCCCATTACGTGGCTTCTTCAAGAGGTGACCATCTGAGTCAGCAAAGAGGTATTCCCCCTTTCCAAGACGAAGGTCATTATCAAGGGAGGGTGACAAAATATGGTATTTTATGGAAAGAACTAATTCCACACTATGGTTTAAAGGGAATGGGGTAAAACCAGAGGTTGTCTTACAGATCTCTCCATCATCGCATAAGTGGTGTTGGGGTAGATCAGGTGGATCTTCCACAACTGATGAGACAGAAGGGAAATTGGTGCTAGAGACCATGTAAATGGTACTAGTTGTGGTGTTGGTGGCCTTTCCCCTAGTCTTTGTTGGAGGAAGAGGAGCAGGCCTAGAGATAAGAGGAGTCTTTGATGGACCTGAAGGTGGGTTCAACATAATATCAATTGACTGGACACGAGTCAACACATCCTCGGTCCTTCGAAGTAGGGTAGGTGGTTCAAGAGACCACATAGGATCTCCCAGTGTGAAATCCTGTAGATTGCGTGTTTCTAAGATAAACTTACTCACGATCTTGGATGGTGGGAAAAGGAAAAGGAAAAGGATCATGTTGAGCGGGAATGAACCCCAATGTTTCCCTGGTAACTGAGGTTGAGGTTGCAACTGAGGTTGTGGTTGTGGCTGGGGAAACAATGGAAGAGATAGGTCTGATGGACCATCAGTGATGGTGGAGACAAGAGGGTCTGCAGAACTGGACACCATGTAAATTGACATGGTGTCTAAAGAAGAAGGTGGGGGGTGAACTTCTTTGATAAAGGTGATCTCAGACTCAAGGGAATGGTGACAGAGGTCAGCAAGAGCCATTCGAAATTTGGGAAGGTCTTGGAAATGGTGGGAGTAATGCCCATACAAGATGCAAAGGGCACAAGCATGGTTTGTCCTCAATGCCTTTTTCTTCACTACTGGCGTGGTTGGGAGTTCAACCATGGGGATGTTTTTGTTTGTATCCATGGCATCTAGATGTGGACAGATTACTGGGATTTCAGGGAAATCCTGAGTTGGATGGCCTTGTTGTTTGCAAACGGCACAAGGTGCGACTTATCGTGGTTCTGTAGTGGCTTTGGTGTTCTTTCCCCTTGCCATTTTGGGTTGGGGTGGTGCAGATGCGGGTGCGGCGGTTGGCCTATGCGGACCAGGTGGGGGTTGAGACTCAAGCGCAATAGGTTGCACCGGAGTTAACACAACCTAGGGCATTGGTGGTTGAGCTGGTGGATCTAGATACCACATTGGGATCCCCAACATAAATTTGGGTAGGCTTAAGGTGGCCATGACTGGCTTGCTCATGACACCAGGTGGGGGAAATAGGAAGGGAATTGTATGGACCGAAGATGAGCCCACATAACTCCCAGCTGATTGCATGTTGGGGTGAGGTTGTGGTTGTGGCTACGTGTAATGTTGCTGTTGCAGGTGATGTTGTGGCTGCTAGCAGCTATGGACGCTGGTGTGGTTGTGGTTGGGGCTGCGGTTGCAGTTGCTATTTGGGTGCAGCGGTGCTTGTTGAGACCATGCACAAGTCTGCAGTTTTCTTTTGTGTTGGTGGTGGTGACACCAATGGGAAAGGAGTCATCATGGTGGGATCGTTAAACAACCCAGGGCCCACATTCAATGGTGGGGAAGCTAGTGTGTTTTCAACCATAGTGTTGGTTACGGGGATGACGTTAGTGTGTGTGGTTGCCCCTTGCGGCTCAGTGGTGGTGATGATAGGGATAACATTGGCAGGTGTGGTTAACCCTTGCAGATTGTGGTAGGTTAGCTGGTCAACTATCACAATATTCCCTTCGTGGGGGAACATCATGAGGTGGAATATAGTTGACACTACAGCTTGCATGGCGTACATGTAGATCCTCCCGAAGAGGAGGTTGTAGTCCAGTTGAGCGTTGACGACTTCGATGTCAATCATAACTGTCTTCCCGGCTAATGTGATGGGGAAATGGGGGAGGATTCCTTTGGCTTTAGTGGGGTGTCCATATTAATCCCACAGAGTCATGGAAGATGGTTGCAGAATTGGTGATCCAAGCTTCTGCCAAACCAAGGTAGACATGACGCACATGGATTCCCCCTCATCCACTATGCATCGGTGCACGACCAAGTTCCAGATGGACATCAATATTTGGAAGGTGATAGTGGAGGGAATGCATGGCTCTCCGTTCTCTGTGTCAAAGGTGATCAGCTTGCAATCAAAGGAGTCTACTGCCCCTAAAGCGGCTAGTAAGTCTTTTTGCTTCGTTGGGCACATTTTAAGTACCTCAAGAGAGGACATGGCGATTGGCGTTTGGGCCAAATCATCCATAATGCTATAGTTGACTGCAACTCTAGCTGTGGCATTATTGGCAATTCTGTCTATGGGAGGGTGTAGGAATGGGGGTAACTGGAGAGGTAGGTTGGTTGTCTTAGCCATGGATGCTGCTAATGAGTCAGCAGGTTTGGTGGTGGTACTGTACTAATTTCGTCTAGTCTGTAAGTTGACCTCTTCAGTGGTCATGGTCATCATGTGGTGAACACTTGTTTCGGCTGTAGGCAGTGCCCCCAGAGCGTTGGGATTGGCCTAGGGAGGAGGAGTAGTTGCAACCAATCCTTGGACTAGTAGTGGGTTTTGAAGCACCATGGGAGGAGGTGCTTGTGGTGCCTGGTTGGGTTGGGCTTGAGTGGGGTCATTGGCGGCCTGTTGGGCCTCATTTTGAATGGCCTGCTTAGCATGAGCAATGAGGGGACACTCAAATGTGTAATGCCCATAAACATCACAAAGTGTACAAGGTTGATTTGTGCACAATGGTGCGTTGCATCTTGGTGGATTCTATCTTGGGGGGTTTTGGGCTAGCCAGTCTGCCATGACATTATTGGGAACGTTCAGTTGCTGACTGCCTCCCTGTGATTGGTTATTTTCTTGGTTGCGGGGCCTGTTGTTTCTAGCTTGCCCTTGTTGATTATTGGGGGCAGGCTAGTTGGGATGGTTTTGTTGTGCGAACACTTGTCCCAATGGAGCGGGGGGAGTGGGGGCGGGGGCTTGAACTTGTTGCACTAGTGGTGCATAATATATTTGTGGGGGTGGTGGTGCCAAAAATGTGGGAATTTTCCCCACATACTGTTGTGTTGGCCAAGCCATGGCCTGAGCTTGCTTTGGTGGCGCAGGTTGTGCATAAGAGGTTGTTGCTCCAGACTGAGACATCATCCTAGCATAGTTCAGAGCTTCGTTTTGGTAAGCAACATTAGCAGTGTTTCTTGGTTGGGGTGTAACGAAAGGTGGTGTTGGTCGAGGCTGTGGTTGTTGGGAGATTGACCCTATGATGTCGTCCGCTACGTGGGATACTCGGATGGGGAGCATCTAGAAAGATAGTATCCAAGTATCCAGACTGGGTGAAAATGAGATCAAATTGTTGGGCCTTCAATATGGCCTCTTCTTTAGATTAGGGACGTTTAGATGCGATGTCCTTTGCGATGGGTGGGAGCAAAGTCTTGAGGAACCAATCCAAGAATATCCTCTCATCAAGTTGAATCTTACACAAGCTACGACGTCGCTGCCACTCATGGATATGATCAGTGATGTGAGTGGCAGTGTTTTGGTGATAGGATAATAGGATCTCCACCCCCTCGTCATATCTGACAAGGAGTTGGAAATACTGTAGGAACATGAAGTCTAGGGAGTTGAGGTCGGGATACTTGGCTTGTGGTAGCTCAATGTACCACTTGGACGTGGCACCTGGAAGGGTGTGTTGGAATAGCCTCAGCCTGATGGAGTCTTCTATGATGCTATTGGATGAGCACCATAGATGGAATTCCATTATATGATTTTGGGGACATTCCCCGGCTTTGGTTTCAAACTTTGGGATGTTTGATGGCAGCTTAGTTGGCATGGGTGGCCAGAAAGCTTGGTGGTGGATGGGATCATTTGTTAATATAGCCAAGTGAGGAAAGTTCAAATGAGCCATGAAGGGCAGATTTGACCCCAAGTTGATGTGGGATGGGGTCACAATGGGGGTGGGGTTTGCAAGTGTATAATGCATTTGCATGGCTGGGGGTGCTTGTGGTGGCACTATGGCGTATGGACCAATGCTCCCAAGTGTCATGGGTGGGATGGTATGGGTATCGGGGGAATTTCCCCCATGTACGATGGTAGGGGAAATGTGGGTGGACGGTGCACTGCCCCACTGTGTGGCAGGGGGGACAATGTGTTTGGAGGGGCCACTCCCCCCATGTGTTACCACTGGGCCAGCTTGGCTGGTCACTATGGGTGGTGGAAATTAGCTAATGACAGTCTGCATGACTATGCTTGGACCACCTGCCATGTTGTGGATGACTGGTTGTGATGTGGATATGGGTCCACTTGCTAAGGTTAGACCGAAAAATGGATCCAGGTTTGCACTAGCCATGAGGCTTGATGGTGCGGTGTGGAGGTCTAGTTAAGACTGATATGGGTCTGAATCAGAATCAGAGGTTGTGTGGCCCTTTGATGGTGTGGGAGTTCGCTGAGAACAGCTACGACGGTGGTGACTGAGTGTTCCGAATGGTGGTGTTTTGCCTCTTAGGTGTGAGGAAGATCGTGGAGGATCCATTGTGTTCGCTTGTGTGTATGAAACTAGTGGGTATGAAATTTGGACCCCAGTTTCAATGGCTTCCTATTAGCTGATGGTGGTCTCTTGGCCACCAAGACTTCCAAAAGATAGTGCTTGGCCTGTTCTTCACGGGTGCTTCTACTCAATCGGAAGGGGTCGTTGCCCATTTTGCTTGGCAATTCCTCTCAGCGACTAGCTACTTTGGGGTTCCTGTGGTACTCCTCACAATGAGTTTCTGGGAAAAGCCAAGGTACTTCCCATAGTTGTAGCAGTCAGGGACTTATGTCCTCAAAGACTACAGAGTTTATTGAACTTAGTGTAAATTTGGTAAATTTTAAGGCTCACTCAGCATCATGAACTGAGTTGGGTTATATATGTGGTATGGTGTGTTGGTTTGCAATATGGTTTATGAATTCATGGTAGAGCTCACATCATGGTTTTTTATGCAATCATGAATAGCAATTTGTAAGCAAATGTAGTGATTAACCCTGAATTGTTGGCCTAACTAAATGTCTGCCTCTCAGTGGTATTCTTCTTTAACCAAGAGAAGGTGTTGGGCTCTCAACACAATGGGACTAAGCCCATCCGTAGATCCTCAGGTCACCTCCCAGGTGCTAGGTTGATCAAGCAGGGAGGATGCTTAGCGCCGTGAGAATCCCTCCTTCTCTACCCCCTGTACCTTCTAGGTCACCTGGTTTTATTGGTTTGGGAAAAATGCCATGGAGTGCCTAGATCTATACGAGCTGTCCCTTTGTCGTATCCCAGAATACCCCAGAGGGTGATGACTGGGTAGAGGAGGAAGGGGGCAACAAGATGGTTAATTTTATGTTACTTTTAGTTAGGCTAATTCGTTTTATTGAACCTTAGTGATTGATTTAGCATATACACATTTGTTCATTGATTTATTTGCAAAAAATGAAAATTGGAATTAAAAGAGACTTGTGATGGTGGACAGAGGTGGATGGGCCGCACTAACAGTCCTATAACACTGAAAATATATGCTAATTAAACTGAAAAACAACTTCTGTGTGACAGGGCGCACATTTCTGACCAAATCCCGCAAGGGGGCCGCAAGATTTTTCCAGAACTGAGCGAAGGGGTCGCACAAAATGCCAAAATAGCCACAACTTGAGCTCCTGGGATGAATTCACTCCTATCTAAGGATTAAGTGCACCCTGGGTGTGCCTGTTTGCCAATTAAGTGCGCCTTCCCTCACCTTTTCCCTCGATAAGAGTGACCTGCTCCAGAAAGGGGTGTTTTGGTGTTGCAGGGTCAGAT
Organism: Pseudotsuga menziesii; assembly: GCA_001517045.1. Classification (NCBI taxonomy): domain Eukaryota; kingdom Viridiplantae; phylum Streptophyta; class Pinopsida; order Pinales; family Pinaceae; genus Pseudotsuga; species Pseudotsuga menziesii. The sequence continues at coordinate 938,847 of LPNX010245244.1, forward strand.
CTAGACGACAGTAACTGGTACTGGGGTCAATTTGACTCGGCTTGGACTAGCAGAGGCTTAGGTACTGACATAAAAGAAGAAATAAAGCATATTTAAATAGATTTAACAGAACATTTTTGAAAACTAGGGTAAAAACTGAAAAAATTTGAAAAACTTGAAATTTTGGCCCAACGATCTTGTGGGATCAACCCAGCAGAGTCGCCAAAGCTGTAGTGAGAATTTCTCCTCACTGCAGGGGCATAAATGGCTCCCTTGTGCCTATAGGGAACAAGGGTAGGTTTCTACCCTTAGAAAACAGTAAAAAATATAATGTAAAAATGACATAAACAGAGCTGCGAATTGAAACTAAGCTAAGCTATACTAGAACAAGTAAATGGTAGCTATTGTAAACTAAATATCAGAGCAGAAAATAAAAGAGAAGAAATGAAACATTGTTGAACCGGTTTGCACACAATGGGTTAGGGTTCTGCCTCTGAAACCTACAAAATAAACCTATACTACCATGAAGACAACCTACAAATAATGTTAATGAAAACCTGCAAATGTAAATATTGGTTAGAAAACAAAACAAACAAATAAACATGCATGAAAATAAACTATACCTCACTTAGGTGGAAATGGGCCACCATGCCCTAGCTCCTGGGAACACCTCTCTCTTTGTTGGGAAGCAATGGCTTGGAGAAATGGAGATGAAGGAGAGGGAGAGTGGGTGGTTTGAGAGCAAGAGGTCTCAAAGCATCCACAGGCAGCATAACAATATGCAAATAAGGAGTGTTTTTAGAGTGACACCCCCACCCTCCTTATATAGTTTTGCCAAGCGGTTTTAGGGTTTTAAGCCCTTGGTCAATGCTTTAGCCCCTTCCGCCCTAACATTAGCCCCTTTCAGGGTTTTAGCCCCTTTTTGAGGGCTTTAGCTCCTGGGGGCCTATTTTGGGCTCTTTCTTCATCCTTGGGCTCTTTTGGAGGTGTGGGGGTCAAATGGAAGGTCTTACGGAGTGAAATGAGTGTTGTGAGATGGTGTCCTTGGGTGGTGTAGGCCATAGAGAGCTATGTGGGGGATTTTTCGGTTAACAGATATATTTTATTCCAATATATTTTTGTTTATGCATCTATGGCACACATTTCAATCTTTACGAATTTTGTATTATGATGATGGGGGAAATTTCAGAGGACTGAAACTCATAAATATCCCCTCCATTTGTTAAATAGATGGATGGGGACATGACATAACACTATTTCTATCTCTCCATCGAATAAGCAATGACCTAGTGAAAGTTAGAGTGGGGGTTTTATATGTGGATCTAAACTATTGGAAATTGTTGGCCTTAAGAATATTTGAGGATATCTATGTACATACTTGGGTATCAATGTGCTAAAATAACATATGGAGAAATACACACATCATATTTTTAGATAATTATTGCACATGATTCTAGGACCACAATTCATGGAATTACTATCCAGAAGTAGACATGAAGAACTTTGATGGTTTTAATCCTCTAGTTTTGTTATCCAAATGGAACATTATTTCTCTCTCTCTCTCTCTCTCTCTCTCTCTCTCTGGAATTATTGATCATATAGTGAAATTTAGATTGGGGATTTTATATTTGGATATAAAACATTGGCAATGGTATAACAATTTTATGGAAACTACATTTTCTTGATCCATTTTGTGAAGTCAATCTATCATCATTTTGAACAAGACACTCACTATTTGGGTGGCTAAAAACATTATCCTAACCATGCACAATTATAAGCTTTATCACAAACTTTAAGTAATTGGGAATCTACATAGAGGACATATTTAATTCCATTTTTAAATAATGCTTCATTAGAGGCCTCGAGGACAAATTAGAGCACAATCATGATGTAGTTCCCAACTACTTGATTGGACTATTGATATAGAGCCAAATATAAATTCAATATGGGGATAAATACTCAAAAAAATACCCTCATTCATCTCATGCACTCTTCCACCTTCAAGAAATACCACCAACCCCTCCACCTCTCAGCCCTTGAGAAGAAAAAAACTGTCCCTATAAGAGATGGTTGAATACTAACACCTCAAGATTTCTTTTAATTGTGATAAGTGATCTTTCAAAGGCAACATTGAAAATGATAAAAAGTATTTGAAATGGATTTATATCGCCAATATTTCTAAAAATACATCCCGATCGAAGACATTCATGAATTGGACTTTGAAGACAAAACCCCTCCTACTCAAGAAAAATAAATCTTACATGCTCCTTGTGAGGAACCCCAAATTCCTCTCCATGCTTTATCTATATTTTTTCACCCCAAAATTTGAATAGGACTACTTACGTTAAGAACTACGAGGTGGTTGTTTTAATTTATAGTGATTATAACACCCACAATTTTATTCATAGGATATTGGTTGAAGAAAATAACTATTATGTCCATTCGATGCCTAATTTTCAAATTATGATAGTTATTGATTGTGTTATGATGAAATGTGGAGGCCGGTGTCAAAATGAGAAACTTCAAGTTGGAAAGAATCATCTCAAATATCACATGTTTTTTTATTGAAATGGTTGGTTGTGATGTAGTTGTTGGTGCATAATGGTATGTACTTTTGGAACACTATAGAATTCAAGGATTTATATATAAGATTCACTAAGGAAGGGTATAAGCACACCCCCAATGGGTTTAAATATAGTTCTCTTAAATTATCATCTCTCACCATATGTATAAGTTATCGAAGAAACAAAATTCATTCATTATTCTCGAGTTCAAGGTGGTGGACACATCCCCATAGGGGATTCATATTGATTTGAAGTTGGTCCTCTCTAAATTCCAACAAGTATTTCAAACACCCGATAGTTTAACATATTCATGTGGTGTGCATGACAATAGTATCTCATTATTCCTAGGTAGTCAACCACCCAATGTGCATCCTTATAGGTACCCTTTTACAAAGAAAAATGAAATAAAAAATATAATTCATAAACTATTGAGGGACGGAGTCACACATCTTGGTACCAATTCTTAATCACCATTGGTGGTCATGGTATTAAATAGAAAAGGAAATTAGCACATGTCTCTTAACTTTCAAGCTCTCAATAAGTTTACCATCAAGGGATTAACTCCATATGATCATATTATAAAACATTTGATAACTTTATTCTACAACTAGAGGGATACACACAATAAACATTAAGTATGGAATCACTATTAGATAAATCATCAAGGGTAAACTCCAAAACGTTATGTAGTCACCCAATCCTCGGTCTTAAACCCTCCATCTAAGTTAGGTGACATCACCATGGCTTAAGTCATGCCAAAAGAGCCAATCCTTGATATAGAGGTTATTATATTGAAAACCCCTTAAGAAGATGAAGATGCAACATTAATCATATAAATTATAATTAGGAAGGTAAATGATCCCTTCAATTGTGTTATAGGATGTTTAATTATTAGATTTATTGAAGCCTTCACTAGCCTCAAACCACTTTGTTAATTGGAACGAATCTAGGGAGAAGAAGGGTGAAAATTCAATTCTATGAATGCTCAAGGGCCTATAGAATAGGAAAAATGGTAGAAAGTAGATGTTTAGAAGGTGTAAATAGATTAGGTTAAAAAATGTACTTAATAGATCGTCGACATATATCCATTTTAAATTTGTATTTATTAAGTATTGAGAGAGATCTAAAAATAATTGAGATGTAGATCTCTTGATGCTTAAAAGATTACAATTAAGATGGATCTATGTTAATGTGGTGTGTGTGTGTGTGTGTGTGTGTGTGTGTGTGTGTGTGAGAGAGAGAGAGAGAGAGAGAGAGAGAGAGAGAGCTCACACTTCACACTATATGCTAATAGGTACANCAGATATAGAATGAAATGAAAGTGGTTAAGTTCATTTTCTTTCAATAATCATATGATTTTTTATTTTATTTTTTATAAATATAAGGACTTGTGAATGATTATAATATAGTTCACACACACACACACACATATATAATCACCATTAATAATCTAGGTTAACAAGAATAATGTCAAATACAATTTCTTCTAATTCTTTTTCTATTTTCTTTTTTGTAAATTATTGTGCCTAGAGGGGCTTTCTATAGCCCAAGGTTGTTGTGTTATTTTGATGGAAAATACATTAGGTTAACAATAAGTCAGATATTAGTTTGGTGATAATTGCTTGAATTAATCAATAATTGCAAGTATTTTACTTCATTATTAATTAATTAATGCAATTTTTGTCTAATTGTAAGATTTAATTGTTATATTTTACAACATGAAATGCAATTCAATTATTAAATTGCAGTAAAAATACATATTTTATTTTGTAATCAATGAATTAATACAATTTTTTCCAAATAAATATTTTACTTCATAATCAATGAATGAATGCAGGTTTTTCCTATTTGTAGGATTATGTGTTATTGTTTATAATTCCAAATTGAAATAGTTGGAACATGGATGATTGTGATGGAAAATATATTCGATTATATATTATTAAGTTAATAATAAAACAATAAGAATATATATTTTTAAGTTAATGATAGAAAAATAAGGTAGATATTAATTTTGTGATAATTACAAATTAACAATAATTGAGTAAATTGCAAATATTTAACTTCATAATTAATTAAGGAATGCAACTTTTGCCTATTTTCCCCACAATAACAACAATATCTTAAATTAAGTTAAAAAGATGTAAACAATTTTTTAAGTTTTTTGGATGAGACAATTTCAATGTGGTAATTTCTTAACTCAAGCTCTATCAAATTCCAGAGGAAGGTGTAAAATTTTTCTTTAATTTAGAACTCTAAAAATAGTTTGCACCCCAATCATTTATCCTCGAAAGACAAATTATATATATATTGTAATAAACTTACGCCAATAAGCTCTTAAAACATATTTTAAGCATTGTGGAAGTTTAGGAGTTCTAATAGGACAAGTTAAAATTATACCTAAATTATTTAGGTAATAGAAAATAGAGGCAACCTTATTTGGCACCATTTTTCTTAACCTAGATTGTAAATGGTGATCATATATATATAATATAATATGGTTGCCTCAATTTCCTTTTCTATTTTTTATTACCTAAATAATTTAGGTATAATTTTAACTTGTCGCATTAGAACTCCTAAACTTCCACCATGCTTAAAAACATGTTTTAAGAGCTCATTGGCGTAAGTTTATTATAATCGAATTAGATTGACAATATCTCTAGATAATATATATATATATATGATTTTGTGTTTTTAGAACGAGATATTCCATGATGTCAATATCTACTTGTTGATTGTATAGTATTAGATTGGTAAGACATTTGAGGTCCATGTTAGTTACCTTTTTAGAGATCCCAAAAGTTTTTTTATTATAATGAAAACTAGTTCTTTTATTACTTTCATTTTCAAAGCTTTCAATAAAATGTAAAGAAGTTTTTATATGGATATATAATAAAATAGTGAATTTATTTATGCTACTTTGTTGAACTTACAATCACCTTTTAAGTTTCATTATTTATCAATCAGCTACTTTGTTGACCTTACAATCACCTGTTAAGTTTCATTATTTATCAATGAGCTACTTTTGACTTAGCACATAGACACACCTTTTAAGTTTCATTATTATTAGTCCCTGCCTTCGCTAGCAGGGACTCTTGTAATCGGCTTGTCGCCGTTTCCATTAATTTGCATGCCAACCGAAACTAGTTTTAAAAACTTAGTCTAAGTTATGAACATTATTTTCCAGATGTCTTTGGTCCATTTCCAAATAACTTTACATGGACAAGCTTCTTTTTCATGAACCAATCAGGCATTTTGATCTCTTATTTGGCCTCCCCCGAGGCAAAACAATATTTATGATAAGATTTGGCCTAAGTTTTGTTTTGACGTCAATACCAGATGAAGTACATTTCATCCAAATTAATTTCCATGTTGATTAATGCTAGAATGAGTCTAGCATTAGTTCATGGCATTTAATGCTTGATTGCATAACTTAAGCCATGCTGTGCATTAACAGTTAAGTTCTTCTTGTAGCAGTTAACTATGTTGTTCTTGACAACATGCATGTTGACAACATGTCTGTTGGTGGCAATTTGCATGTAAGTTTGTTGTCAGTACTAGTCGCATCAATGTCTTCATATTCTTCGAACTTCCAACTTGTAACTTGATGGTTTCCTCAGTTTCTCTAGTACTAGTTGCTGTCATTTTTTAGTACCAGTTATTCTTGTTCATGTCCTCAATTCTCAGTGCAGTCGCATATCGTGGTCTTCCCGACTCGTTATTTTTCCCAGCTCCGGTGAACTTAGCAAGCCATCATCAGAAAAGAAGCAGTATCTACTTCATCAGAAAAGAAGCGGTATCTACTTCATCTATTGAATAGTTTTACTGAATCAGGTGTATAGTCATAGTCAGTATCTACTTCCCTATTGTCGTAGCTACTTGTAATGCTGCAAAGAGCTTGTTGTAGCTACTTGTAATGCTGCAAAGAGCTTCTAGAACCGAATCAAGCAGCATAGTCAGCAGAGATGGAACATAGAGCATAACATTTCCGACCAACCAATTGTGCATGTGCTGCCTCATTTCTTCTTGCAGGTACCCATTCCTTGATAATGGTTTTAAGTGTTTTATGTAAAAGGAAGCACGAAATACATAGAACATTCAAATGTATTCAGCATTTTAGAATCCATTAAAAACCAACTAATGTTGTACAAAAACTCAAACGAAATATCGAAAAATGTCATAAGTTAGAAACAAACCTTTACTGCTACTGCCCTTCATCGTTGTACAAAACTCCATTGCATGAGAGAGCACATGCATTCTGAGGATCGAGCAGCACGATAGTTTCTGCAAAGCATTGAAAGGAATTTGAAGTCATTTGGAGACAAATATCTTTTCCAATGTGATTACCTGAGCCTAGACATTGGTACGCTCTTGGTACACTCTGTTTCCTTGTATAATGTCACAATAGGTTCCAACGGAAGAAAAGGTTAATGTCAGGCGTTCTGCTTGATGGGGGAACATGGTCAACTAGGAACTCTAGTGACAACCTGCATTTATTCTTAACGCAAAGGAAAGGATTGCACAACCTCCATTTATTCTTGCCCCAAAGGAAAGGATTTCACAAAATAAATGATTGATGTAGACAATTCCTTTACGCTAAAAATTTTTAAATACTTCCCGAGCACGTCTCTCCTGAAATCAGGGTTGAAGCCACATGAATTGATAAGCATTAACATGAGCTTTAATCTAGAATACAGGACCAACCATGAAACGAAGGTTCTGTTATTTTCCTAGCTATAAATAAGATCTTAAACCCTAAAACAAATCTCTATTCAAACCACCAATTTTAACAATTAAAATAGGAGAGGAGTTATAGTATCATCCAACTCGAATCTACACATGTAGAACTAGTTCTTAAAAGAAAATATACTTGTTTCTTATTAAATATTGAGAGTTGGAGCCACAGTAAAAAAAATTATATTAAATATATGAGGCCTTAAATCCACAGTTAAAAAAAATTTAAGCAGTAATCATAAAAGCCTTCATCGTTGACAGGAAGAGTTACTATTTTCTCACCATTCTCTTTATAATGGCGTTCCACGAAAATATCTAAGAATACCGTGCAAAGACCATAGATCTACTCTTAAAGCTGAGTCTACCCATCTACTCTGAGGAGAAAAAAGTCAAGATTGAAGTTCAAGCTTACCCATAGCAACGTCATTGCTACCCTGATTAATAAGAGTTTACAGTCAAAGCCACAGCGTTGTTACCTGCAAACAAAATGTGACAAGAAAACTGGATTAATATATTTGAAAAAGAGTATAACTATTGAGAAAAGGATTAGATAAAAGATTTTATAACACCTTCCAAAGTAGACATTAAATCTGGTCTGTTATATAGCTCGGCCACCAAACTGCATAGAGAGTCGTAGCCTGCACATCGCCAATGAAAGCTCTAGCTAGAAGGCTTGTTCTGTGAAAAGAAATTTTTCAATGCATCCTTTCAATTCATATCAAAGCCTGCCAAAGGAAATCATTGGAACGTGGCTTATAAGTGGGCCAGGTTCACAATTCATATCAAAGCCTGCGAAACTCGATCATTGGAACGTGGCTTATAGGTGGGCCAGGTTCACATAATGAGGAAAACATTTGTCAACAAAATCTATTTTTAGCCTTCATATGTTTTGGTTTGCGAAAATCCTCCAACGGTCATATTTATTATTGCATGATGACCGAAACAACTAAAATATCTAGGAGAAACCTTGGCATCTGTAAGCTCAAAATATTACATGTATGGAGAAACATGGCCTTCAAGAGTGTCCACATTTGAAAAGGATGTGGGTATCACTAAGCTTAAAATATTAAATGTTGGTGCATGGCATGCAAGCCTATTTACATTTGAACATGACCTAGTTCACTTTATTTTTATTATTATGATAATTGAGTGGAGTCTAAGTACATTAGCATTTGTGCTATACTATGTGATCAATGGACATTTGTATTTAGTCTCCATTGAGAAATGTAATCAATTTATTTAATTCGTATTTTCTATTATTATAATTGAGTGCTCTTAAATTGCTGCAGGTGATTAAAAATTGCTTTGACAGGTTCATCTCTGTAAAATACATATGATCATAATCTCTTATTCGGCTATTTTGAATGTGCAGAATTCAGTTATCAAGAAATATCCAGCTCAAATTTCCCTTGCAACCTTGATATGTTTTCTGGGGACATTACAGGCGACCGTTCTTGCCACAGCTCTCAAAGGTAATATTTCCAAGTGGGCTTTAGGATGGGATATGAAACTTCTATCTGCCGCCTAAGCTGTATGTTTGGTTTTTTATTAAGGATGGAAATCTGTTAATTAATTATACCTTATGGAGAGGACTGTACAAGTAGGTTTGTTTCCAAATTCCTTTTGATTTGTTCAAATTTTAAATCGATTCTACAAATAGTCTCTAATAAAATGCCTTCCCTCATCCATGGAATATTACAGTATGCTGGGAGGTGTTATGATCTCTATAGGGCTGTACGTTGTTCTGTGGCGAAAATGAAGGATATCAAGATCTCAACTGGAGAGGTAGAAGCTCCTAGCTCCAACAATGTTGTGGCTAATGGCATCAAACTCATCATTAGATTGCCGTTAATACGGCCATTTTTATCTGTTCATTTAAACAAGTATCAGAAAATGTAACCGGATTTTTAAAAAAAAGGAGCATTTTACAAGTAAAATCCATAAAAATTAATGGGAAATGTCGTGTCACTCAATAGGTATGGAACTTTTCAGTTTCTTTATTATTATTGTTATTGTAAATATGGGATTGAAAAAATAATAGCATTTATTTTAAACGAGGATAACAGCTTTATGGTATATATGTTTCAATAAAATGCATATAGATGCATTTCATTCAGTCACCCCTTTTCCAGGTTTTCTATGCAACATTTAGGTAAATAAATGCAGATATCCAACAAAGTATCACTTAAACGGTGTAATATCTTGCTTCAATGCAAGATCAATTAATTATTCATAAGAAATAAATAGTTAATTTGGCAAAATCTTACATTGAAGCATTGTTCAATTTGGTTCATTGAAGAAAAGGGAACAACACTCTACATTCTTTAGCAGCAATGACTGTTGCATATGCTCCTGGTAGCTAAGCTTCTTGTTATTATTATTGCGGCCCTTCACTACATCTATCTGAACCAGCTTCTAGTAGCTAAGCTTCTTGTTATTATTACAGTGGCCCTTCACTACATCTATGTGAGCCAGCCCGATGGACCAGGGGTTTACGTGGAGGGTTTCTTTCTTAGCAGGTTCTACAACCTCCCCATTGCAACTCTCACATCCAGAGTCTGCATTTTGAACAGAAACCAACGAGGAGGAACAATGCAACAATGTTGGTTTTAGCATATAGATGCATATGTACATATCCTTGGGATAAACTGGATATTCAAGAGAACTTAGTTAGACTGCCAAAAAAAACTAAATTGCCAAAAAAACTAAACTATGTAGAGGGAATTTTGCATACAAACTGTAAAATGGAAGGATTTTATCAGCTCCAAAACACTCTAGCACTAGCTAACAAATCCCTGAAAAGATATCCCATTTACAGGGAAATTAATGGCGGCATTTATAGGGCTAATGTAGTGTGTAGATATTAAATAAGAGACTTAGGGTATCCACGCACTAAATAAACTTCTACCACTGGCTAACATCCCATTAACGTAAAAGCATGCTATTGGGTATGGAGCCAAAAATGATAGTATCACTATACTGTTTTAGACTAGCATGTTTCTTATTCTATATTAACTTTCAGACTCGGTCTTGAGTTTGAAACATTTGTATATAATTGTTGGGTGCTATTGTTCTCTTAACTGGTAGCATATATACATTAACTATTATTAATTAAGACAAGTACCAGTTATCTAAAGTCAAATTTGCTATTCATGTTTGTAATGGTTGTTTATGAAGAATTTTGTGATCATAGTGTATATGGATGCAAGTTGATTTTTGTTACATTATAAATAGCTTTAATGATATAATCTATTTTTTAAATTTATTATCAATATTGTCAATGAAACACTTCTAGATTTTTCCAATTCCAGTTGTGTCAACAACTAAATTTGCCTTCATGAACTATGTCTTATGACTTAGTATTACAATTCTTAAAGAAGCCCAAATTATGTTGTTCAAAAATCTAATTTAAGGAACCCTCCATTTCATCTCAATGGTCAACATTTCATCTCAATGGTCAACAGAGCATATTCAAAACAACAAACTCATCTCATGTTTACAGCCTGATGCTAAATACAAAAAGTATACCTGGTAGAAGAACCTACAAAACGTATACGTGGCAGAAGTACCTACATTCTCCATGATCCCAAGTCTTTCATTCTTATTGAAACTTTAGGCAGGGACTTGCTGCTCAGCAGCCGGGATTGTTTATCAATAAGCTACTTTGGTCTTACCACATAGAAGCACTTTTATCATACAAAATGATTTGCAGGTTATATTTCTATATTAATTTGTGTTAAAATGTTCGATAGAGCTTCCACACTTGAGCATGTTATTTATAGAAGCTTCCACACTCGAGCATATTATTTATCTTTTCTATAGGAAAATATTTATATGTACCGATTTGTGAGTTATTTTCTGTTTTATTATTAAATTATATAGAGATGTTTAGTTTCTTTTGATGTCAAAAATTATAGAATTTTTTTCATATGTATACCAAATAGGAAAAATGGCATGACCAATTGAATTGTAATTCGTAATTCATTATTCAATTATATTTCTATATTAAATTGTGTATTAAAAAATTAAAATACAATTCCACATTTTGAACATGTTGTATGGTTATTTCCCTTTTTTACAATAAAATGTTTATAAAATGATATGTAAGTTATTTAATAAAGATTGATTTCTAAGTTATTATACCTGCCTCAGCAGGTATATTGTAATCGATCGAATTCAAACCGCGTTGACTTTGGGTATTAGTTGGTGCATATCGGTGCATATTTAAAAGATTAAAATGTCTATTCCAAAGTTTAACTTTGTAACATGAAAAATAGCAATTTTTAAATTTATTAAAATTGTATTTATTTGTGTTGCTATTGGTTAAGCAGGGATGATGTCATCCTCGAAGTTTGCTATCTGGATTTGGGTCGACACCTGGTAACAATGACATCATATGTAATTTTTCACCTACCCGCCTTCTTCTTGTCTCCGGGAGCTCAACGGAATTTCGAATATGCATCGGAGTTTGGATCTATCATTCCCCAGTATGATCTGGACCGTTGATTACTAGACTTTGCAACCTCCGCTTTCATCCTGGTCGTTAATCCCTCATCTAATCTGTGCCATGCATTGTCTGTTCATCGAACTCCGCTCTACTTCATCATGCCAAATCTTAGTATCATCAAGCGGATCGCAGTCAAACTTATCCTCATCTACTGGATTCATAGTCTGGATATAGAGCTTCCATTCAGGGTAGTTCCCTGAAGCTATGGCATCAGTTAAATCTTTGGTAGCATGGCTGTGATTTCTACCTCCCACGATGACAGCTTCCTCGTCAAGCAAAAACTTCAATCCACATGTAGGTTTCCAATGAAACTTGCAGTAGGTTTCTCTACCTTGTTTGGTGATCAGCTGCATTCAAAAATAAAAGCATGAAGAGTTTATTGCTTTCTCTCTAAGAAGAAAACACACACACAAATCATTCACTCTACATAGAAATGAAGCGTAGATAATTAGACCATTATTCATAGAAAAAGGAAGGCTGACCTTAAATGTGTGAATGCCATAGCCATCCATGTTGCGGTAGTCAGAAGGAATTCTCCAGTCATCGAACCAATACAGGAATGTAAGACAGCTCTCCAGAAGGTGGGACATGAAATCCAGATAGCGCCATGGTTCTTGAATGTGTGTCTTGGGGTTGGGCTTCAGAGCTCTAATAACATCCGGAAACTAGTCCATCCAAAACACCCACTAAATTAGCACTTGGACTCGTCTCTAGTTATCAATAACAGTTTCCTAGTAAAAGAAAATGTAATTGGAAAGACAAAATTATAGCAGTGAGAATTGATATGCATAAAATAAAGAGAAAATAATTACCTGGATGGCATCACGAGTGAAGAAAACGGGAATATTGTTACCAACTATGTCGAAGTTTCCTTCTCTGGTGTAAAACTTGACAGCGAAACCCCTGGGGTCTCTGAGAGTCTCTGGACTACCACGTTCGTGTATGACGGTAGAAAACCTAACAATCACATGGGTCTGAACGCCAGGCGCCCTCAAGAAATCTGCACAGGTCAGATTGTTGACATAGTGGGTCACCTCGAAAAAGCCCTTTGCAGATGCCCCTCTCGCGTGTACGATCCTCTCAGGAATTCGTTCTCTGTCAAACGTGGCAAACTTTTCGATCAAATGTTAATCTTCAAGCAGAGCCAGACCTGCATCATGGTATAAAATGATTTTTAAGACGAAGCATAAGATCATAAATCATAGACTTGTTCACACTTTTGATTATCCAGTATGTACGTACGACGTAATTCAACTGGTGATAACACTTAATTATTATACAAATACAGGGTCATTAATACTGTCATAGTTTTTTTTTGCGGCTAATGTAATACTGTCATAGTTTTCATAGGTTTTTTTGGCTATTGGATCTCAACTTTAACCATCTAAAGCTACACTGGAACTGCCACATAAATGTAGGTTACATATACACACTCTAATCAAATCGGTCTTTTGAAGTGTAGGGTTATAAAAGCCATGTAAGCCAATCTTTAACTGAAATGAAATTATGTTAGTATATGGATGTTGGGCATATTACCTCGCGGTCCAACAGTTAAGGAAGATTTATTATTCCAGACCGGTGCTCCCTGGTTGGTCGTCAAGTAGGGTGAATTGTGAGGGATTCTCCACTGAAATGATCATGATAATTAGATTACGATGCTCCCCTAATGAGTCAAATGTATCATATCTACCCAATCTACGATAACAGAAAACTGATCGGAACATACACACTGAACAGAACGTTGCTGAGAATCAGGAAAACGTACATGTTCGGTTTTGTCTGTCCCCTGTGCCAAAAGATCTTCAATTACAGCTTGCCATATCCTTTGTTTTCTCAAATGGAGTTTGGTACCCTAAAACAGTAGACAGAATGCATTAGAAGGTGGCAGCCTGATCCCAAATGTTGAAATGAGAATACCTTGAATTGAAGTTTATCTAGTTACCATAGCGTTCTG